>JAUBOD010000222.1:5509726-5555464 GCA_032353885.1 Nothura maculosa | reverse complement strand
CAAGCAAGAGGCCTGCAAGCAAGAGGCCTGCAAGCAAGAGGCCTGCAAGCAAGAGGCCTGCAAGCAAGAGGCCTGCAAGCAAGAGGCCTGCAGGTGCTGGCAGTGGCTGCGTGTGGAGCTGAAGCCCATGTGTGTAATGGCCGCGGCCCCTCACTCCTGCAGGTGACAGCAGCCTGGGCCTGGCAGCACTGCATAAATACCAGACAAAAATGGACCGCCATTTCCCACTTCTCACCATTACAGAACTGGGAGAAAAAAAAAAGAGAAAACAAACAAAAACTAACCAACCAACAGGAGGGGGAAAGAAAAACATCACACACAAGGAAAATCCCAGCAAGCCGCAAACACTCAGAACCATGGAAACTAGAAAAGCCGAGCCTTCCACAAACGTAAACTTAGCTTTCGTAAAGTGCAATGAATAAAAAGCAGTCTATCTGGGTGCTGTGACAGTTACTCAGAGAAATATTGCACCCTAATCCCAGTGCTTCCAAGTAAACTCAGCTAATCAATATGCCACAATAACGCTAGACCTTGAACTCATTGCTTTTTTTTCCTGCTACAGCACATTTAGGAAGCAATGAAAGCTTGTGACAAGAGGCCCTTAAAGTTCACGAAGATGTTTTCGGCATGTGCTGTTATGGCCTTACAGCAGAAATCATTGTTGCAAAAAAAGTCTTGCTTACATTAATGAGAGTCAAGTTTCTATGGCTTCAACTTCCTTACCTTTCTGCAAAGCCAAAATCTCACTTTACAGTGCCTTTGTGGTTCTAAAAGGATTATTATTTTCCTTCAATGTGAAAAAAAGAACCACCAAGAAGAAAAATCTGCATTTTTCTCATACTTTTTTAATCCCACAAACAGAGAGGGAATCATTCTGCATTTAGGACATGATATTTCTAAATGCAACTCAAGTTGAACATAACTTCACTGTTTAAGTTATGGCAATCACCTTTGAATAGTTTAGAGGGATGTCCTTAAGAGGTAAACCCAACCCAAACAATGGGGCAACACAAGGTAAAGCAACTGTGTGCTGGGCCTGCAACAGCTCCAGCCTCTTGCTCCTCGCTGCTCCTCCCAGTATCTCCCACCCAGATGGCTAGGTAAGGATAAGAACATCCAAAAAGCCAGGACTATTTCTGTGTCATGCTCAAATAGGCATTCAGTAAACAGAGGTCTCAATTGCCATGGATATGTCTGGTATTGATATATCAAAATCAAATTCGTTGTACTCAAAACAAACACACACTCTGACCTTATTAGTTGTCCAAACACATATTTTGTTTTTACACAACAAAACTGACCAGGGTTGGTGAAAACATCATAAAAAGACCAGTCAGAAAACTAACAGAGCTCCAGCTGGACTAAATTATACTGTCACTAAAAAGCTCTCCAGCAGATGGCAAAATTTAGACAATTAACAAAAACAAACTGCTTGATTACTGTACAGCTTGACCAACACTAACCACTCAAAACGAACATATAAATAAGAGCAAAGTCTTCTGAATTCTTTATGCCTCCAAGAAGTCTCTCAATAGTGACCTAAGATTCCCACTTTCACCCACAGACAGATACTTTAATAAAGGCACATTATGTTTTGGGACACTTCATTGCTGTATTCAACTCTCACCAAGTCAATTCATGCAAAGAATTATTCTCCCTAAAACTGTGCTCAAGTCCTTATTTTAAAAAGTACAAGTTAACATTTTTAGTTAACTGTAAAAAAATCATAAGCAGATACGAAAAAAATATTTCTAAATTTCATAGGAATGCAATGGAGATATAAATATATGAATATGATTTGAACATTCACGTGTTCAATTTCCTGCAGCCTGCAGAAAGAGTTTATTTTTACTATACTGTTGAAAGCCTGGAACAAATGAGTACTGGTTGTTCTCAGCACTACTTTGGTCACTGACATTACTACAAACTGTGCAATTTCAATGTAAAAATAGGATGCAATTGCAGTTTTATTAGTTGCCAAAATGATTCAATTTAGATCAATCAAAACATTAAATGTCAGTGGAATTTAATCATCAAGGTCAATTTTGTTACTCTGCTTATCACTAACACAGAAACTATGACTCTAGTCAAGATGACTTGAGAAAATACAGTGATAGATAAATATAGCCAAGTTAAACACAAGAAAAGTAAAAGACATGCTAGAATATATAAAAAGTTCTTTGGGTAAGAAAACACATTCACTTACCTTAGGTATTAGAGTAGCTTTCATGAAAAAAAAATACTCAGACAATAAAATACTATAGAAAATAAAGTTGATAGATACAGCCTGACGAATGAGAGGTGACAGAATTCAGTCTTGAGTTTCTTGAGCAAATTAATAAATTAAGAGCAACCTTGGATCCAGACTGGAATACATTTACTCATAATACCCTAGATAATATCCTGGCTTGTTTCCCAAAATATGTGCTTCATCAATATCATTACTCAACTTGGATTATGTTTAAACCATGTGAATCTGATTTAAATGCAATCTTGTAGACATACTGCATCTATGAAGATGTACCCCTGAGTGCTGTCAATGCAGAAGCTGTATGGGAGCTCGTGGCATCTCACCATTTGTCAGTGGCTTTTTTTTTTTTTATTTCCATGAAAATTTGTAGACACACACACACACACACACACACACACACACACACACACACACAAAAGAGCACCCTGCATTTCGGTACTACCTCTAGCAGTTTACTCCTGCTCTGCTGAAGCCACCTTAGAAGGGATGGTGCGAGTACAGCTGCATCAACACAGGATTTTAGTAGTTAAGTGCAACAAGAATTACCAATACCTTTTTTCACTTACTACTTTTTAACATGTGTAGGCTCTTTGTTTCATACGTGAATCTCATTACCAGGTTAAGCTTTGAGCACTCAATACCTCTCTGAAGTTAAAAAGCAGAGCAGGTTTGAGCTCTGCCACACAGGTTCTCTCCACGTGGAGGCTTTGCCTCCTGCACACAAACCAGCTCTCTCCTCTGCCAGCTTTTCTTCACCTTCTAGCAACTCTGTGACCCCAGCCAGCAGGTCCCAAACTTGCCTTTCTTGCTTCTCCAACACGCTCCTGCCACTCAGTACGGACCTTCACCCCCATCTACAGCTCCTTCCCAAGCTCAGTCAGCTCCAACCTTTCCAGCTGCTGCTCTGCTGCCTTTTCTACTCCTAGTTAGCTTTAGAAGAGGAAGCTTAGAAATGTGAAAGATCCCAAAGATTTGGGCGGGAATACATGTGTCTGCCATCTCAAAAACTTTAATGACTTGTGGATTCAGAGAATCCATTCAACTCAATAGCATACCGTATATTTGAATGGCCAGCTCAGCTATAGAATGAAAATTATTACAGAGCAGGAAAGTCTAGTCAAATATATTCCTGCCCTGAGATTAACTGAAATGAAAAATTCAAGCTTGCTAATTAAATACTTCACTTTATATCCTCTTAGAAGAACTACAAGCCAAATTCCCTCTTTGAAGGTAAAGGACATTTTGCCTCTCCCTTCAGCAGGAGGCCCTAAAGACAGCCGACTTTATCTGCTCAGGTCTTATGGTTACTTAGCTTTCAACTACCGCAACATCTTAAATTGCTACTTACGTATTTAGAAATGTTTAACTGGGGGGATTATTCTGAGAGCAACTAAAGTTTGATTATTCCAAGTTAAATGAGGTTAGAGCATGGACACAAGAAGCCTAGATTAATCATAATTACATCCATTAGAGCTACAAATCCACATATCTATTTAAAGCATTTAAAATTTAAACAGAAATAGGTTTCATGAATCCTCTAGAAAGCAATTCACAAATGGTTCCTCTCCTGAATGTCAGAAACATTCAACTCAAACACAGCTTTGTGAAACTGTGCACAGCACTTTTTGGAAACCTACCATTCTGAAAAATTTATTTCATTTATTTGCAGACTTCCACAAAACTGAAGATGGTTTTTATAAGAGGACAGAAAGCAGCCTTTCAGTGACTGAAAAAGCAGAGCATACAAAGCAGGGCCACTCTGCCGGACCCGGCTGCACGCGGCGCAGGGACTCCGCAGACAAAGCACAGCTGCTGCTCTTTGCAATATGGGATTAGCAGTCTAGGTCAAAGGAAAAAAAAAAAGCCTCTATCTGCAGCTAAGTGAGCAAACTGCAGAATGCATCCTCAGCATAGATGAGAAAGGGACAGCTAACCAGCTTGCAAATTGTGTGGAAGCTTCTGGGAACAACAACAAAAACTACATCAATTCCTTAACAGAACATGCAAAAATAATTCTGATGAGAAGCGGCGATACCCTCTTTCAGCCTGAGGCTGGAATGACCTTTCAAAGTGTTATTTTGAAACTACATTTCTCCCTTCTGTGTGTTTATAAATACATAAAACATGCTTTTTCTTCAATGCAAAACCAACCTGCTATCTGTGGGGGTTTAAAAATAACATCTGGAAGTAACTGGCCTAGAGATAACAGGAAAAGCTCTTTTAACTGTCTTTCATAAGAACCAAAAGAGTTAAAAATACACACACACACACACACACACACACACACACACACACACACACACACACACACACACAGCACTTTTAAAATATATTCAATGTCTTTCAACCTTCACAGTTGAGTCAGAGTACATTTTTGCTATATACATTCTTGGCTTTACAGGCTTTACATTGGCACTTTAATGGAATGGAACATAAAACAGCATTTAAAGAAAAAGAATTGCATAACCTTTCCCTTATATACTAACATATTTATATTATAAGCCATTCACTTTCTGGTAGATGGGGGAAAAAAAAAAAAAAAGTCTTTTGATCTGAGGAATGTTATTTGAATATACCAGGGTGAGAATGTTTCTAACCTGACATTTATAAATGAAACACCAAAAAAGCTACTATCAATCAAGTTAAACTGCTAAATGAATTGTATACACTAGGAACTTGGGGAATCAAGGAAGTATCAGTCATTAAAATCAGTTCAACCAGAACTATCAAAAAGTTGAACTATCAGAAAAACCCGAGAGCTTTTCTTTTCCCATATCAAATCAAACTGAAAGCAAATGAAATCTAGTTGACTGAAAACAGCAAGAGGAAATAAAAAGGCAAAACACCATTCACTTGGATGAAGTCATAGTTCCTTGCTGACAGAAGCCTGATAAACCATATTTCAGGCCCTGAGACACAACACAACATGTCCCACTGCTTCCCACTGGGACAAGGACCCTCCTCTGTGAGGCTGGCGCTGCCACTTGGAGCAGATGGGGAAGTTCCCAAGAGCATCTGCAGGAGCATCCCACGCTCTGTAGCACCTACTTGCACCCAGCACTGCTTTAGTCTGTGACTCTGACCACAACCACTGACCACTTAATAATAAGTTGCAGGAAAAGAAAAAGATACTATTGCATTGGAATAGTAAAGCTCAAGTGAAGAAAGTAAGCCCAAGTCTTCACATTCTCCAAGTTGTATTTAAAATGCTGGCAGAATTCACTGTTACCAATCTGGCTGAAACTGCTACTAATGGTCAAAGGTATTCCCTCTCTCATTAAAATCCACAGAATTATATCTAGAACAGTTTGGAAGAAAAATATTTAAAGTTCACATAAAAAGCTGTAAAATTGGGCAGAATGATGCGGATTTCAAGAATATCTCTAAGGGACTGTTTATTTAAGAACTTTCACAGCATCAAACACTTTACAAACTGTGTCAATGCGCTGTCATTCATATCCCCAGGAAACTGAAGGCTGTTCAATTTCTGATTCTAAAATAACTCCAAATCAAATTGCCTTTTTTTGTTGTTTCTGAAACCTAAGCTATATCTCAAAATAGCATGTTGCTTTAAGGATGCCACCAACATCTTTCATGGAGCACAGCTGAAAATAGGAGAAATAGCAGAGTGCATCAATAATTCAATGGGAAATGATAAACCTAGAGGACTTCTGTCTCTAATACTGTAATTTAAAATATATTAAAAAATGGTATTTTCAGGTACATTCAGATATTCCCTCCTATTTTAACACATCAAATGAACACTAAAAGCAGAGACATTTGTAAATGATCACATGTAAAAGACATATCACTCTTTTCAGATGTCATATTCCCACCAATACCAAGACTGCACAAACTGCAACAGCACAGAGCTGAGATCCTTAGCTCGGGAAGTGTGGGTCAAACAAGGGGACAGCAGACTGGGGACAGCAGACTGGGGACAGCAGACTGGGGACAGCAGACTGGGGACGGGCTGCACGGCAGAACTCGGGGTTTGCGCTAAATGGGGCCGAGTCCAGGTGGAGGTCCGTGGCCAGTGGTGTCCCCTAGGGATCAGTACCCTTGTGCAGGGATCAGGGCCTTGTGCTGTTCAACTTGTTCATCAGTCACTTGCATAAGGGCACAGACTGCACCCTGAGCAAGTTGCCAGAGGGTCCTCTCTGGCACCTGGAGGGGAATAACTCCAGGCACCAGTACAGAGTAGGGGTTGACCTGCTGGAAAGCAACTCTATAAACAGAGATACAGGAGTCCTGGTTGACAAGTTAACCATGAGTCAGCAGTGCCCTCATGGTGAAGAAGGCCAAAGGGATCCTGGCTGCATCAAGAGCATTGCCAGCAGGTCGAGGGAGGGGATCCTGCCCCTCTATTCAGCCCTGGTGAGACTGCACCTGGAACACTGGGGACAGTTCTGAGTTCACCAGCATAAGATGTGGAGCTTCTAGAGATGCTCCAGCAAAGAGCAACAAAGACAATTAAGGGACTTGAACATCTATTGTATGAGGAGAGAGGAAGCAAGCTTGGCTTCTTTAGTCTGGAGAAGATTGAGAGCGGATCTTATCAACATGTACAAATACCTGAGGGGAGAACATAAACAGGATGGAGCTAAACTCTTCTTGGTAGTGGTCAGTGCTAGGACAAGTGGTAATGGGTACAAATTGAAACAGAGAAAGTTCCATCTTCATACGAGAAAGACCTTATTTACTGTGAGGGTGACAGAGCAGTGGAACAGGCTGTCCAGAGAGGTTGTGGAGTCTCTGTCTCTAGAGGTCTTCCAAACCCACCCAGATGTCACCCTGTGCCTCGTGCTCCAGGTATCCCTGCTACAGCAGGGGTGTTGGACTAGGTGATCTCTAGAAGTCCATTCCAACCTCAACCATTCACAATCACAACCAGTGATATGCAACTTCTGGCTTAGCTCAGACTCTGGATTGCAGTTGAGTTCAGATGCACTCTAAGCCTCTTCCCCACTTTATATGGACTCAATGAAAGTCTTTTCCAACTATAATGACTCTATGTGGTTGCTTACGCGCAGCCACAACTGCTTACGCTATTCCTTCTTTGGAGAGCTTTCCTGCCTGCTCAGCTGTCAAGCTCTGCAAAGGACACAAGACAACTTCCTTGCTCACACTATCTGCAGGACACAGCTTAAAAACAGGTATCAATATTATTTTTAAAATGCAATAAAAACTGTAGGAGGCTCCTTCGCTCTGGACTAGAGAACACAGCAAAAGTAGTTTTCAAAGCTGTCCAGTTTTTGTGTAGCAGTGAAGAGAGATGACAAGGGCCTTTGGAGCCTGGTGTCCCCACCCAGCTCGTGCTATTTCTTCCTTATGCAGCCTCTCAGGGAAGCATCAGAAAACACCTAAATGAAGAAGGTGCTGACAGACTGAAAGCTTCAATTGAGGTTCCTTTCCCACAGTCCCTCCCACACAAAGCTGCTGAGTTTAGCATTCACAGTTAAAATTTTAAACAGAGCTTAAGATTTCAACAGCTTACAAGCACAGGAGACACTTCTTTTTCCTTTGATCTCTCAATCTCTGGTAAGATCTAGTTTATGTGAAACCCACTGTTTTAGTATCCCCTCAAGCCATTAGGTTTGCTTCTTCTATGCAGGGTGTTTAAAATGCCACCACTGCATCTCCACTTTCTCTGACCAAGAAGCCACCAAAGTCTAAGAAAAAACAGCTTCCATTCTCATAGCACTTTAGGAAATGTTTTGAAGAATGTTCCCTCTAAGGATACTGCACATAAAGATGGACAAGTTAATCAAAAAGCAGGTAGCACTAATGGAACTTTGCTTGGAAAACAGCGATGACCAAATTATTCCTCCTCCCCACAAAACACTCATGTCAAGTAATATAGAAAGTCAAATAGGAATTTGACATTCCGAGCAGTGTTCCAGCTCAACAAGAGTGTTCCAGCTCCCCTTTGAAGCGGGAGAGGGGGCACCGCTTTCTCAGCGTCACAGGAGACTGTGGGGGAAGGACCCGGAACGCGAGTGCCTTGTGGGAAGGACCAGCTGGAAAAGACGAGTGTCACCAGGGACAGGGCTCATTGCTGGATGCCCCAGTTACTCATTCACATTCAGTCAAATTTAAGGAATACCTGATTCATTTGGAGCATCACAAACTACATCAGCTAATGCACGTAATTTTTCTTGCTCACAGCATTTTCAAAGCATGGATTTTAAAAGGACCATATTTTTGAAATTCCTGTTATTTCTGCCAGCTTTTTAGCTCCATTTTTTAAAAATAAAATGATGAACTAAGTATTTTAATCCCAGACTGTTTCCTTAGTTACACCAAATTCTACTGGATGAGAGACATAACACTTACAATAGTCTCAGCAAAGAAACCTTACACTGAAGTGAAAATTTGCCCATTCTGTAATCATTTGGAATTCTAAAATTCCATTTCTCCTAGATCCAAAGTGTCCATTCATAAACAAGTTCAAAACATGGGATGAGTTCACCCCATCAAACCCAGCAATGCATTACCCACTGCCAAGAAACTACATTTTACAATTCAGTTCTCTGCAAAGGAGTATCATTCAATGTGTGATAAACTAGCATCTATTGAAAAGCTTTAGTATTATTATGCACTCCTCTCTTCATAATCATCATCATCATCTTCTATTTGTAGTGTTTTCTCTTGCTTTCTTTCAGAAAGTGTTGCTAAGGAAACAGACAATTATCTACCATCTACCTACAGTCTAACAAGGTTCTCTTGGGATTAACATACCAACAATCTCAAAATATATACATATATGTATGTGTATGTGTGCATATATATATACACATACTATACACACATACTTTTATATATATATATATATATATATATATAAATAAAAGAAAAAGAAAATTAAAACTGAATTACCACAGTTCACCATCATATACACTTACATTTAAGAAACCTGTACTGACTAGGGCAAGTCCCTATTGCCCCCTCAAAAACAGTATTTCATTTTCATTTTAAAATGCACTAAGGAGAAGCATTTAACCCATGATTAAAGCAGAAGTCACCACTCCCCCCCGCTTTAAAGTCAATATGCTATTTAATTTTGCCCTTTGAGAAAAGGCATTACACGTAGTTCTGTCAAGCAAGCAATAGCTCCCTGAAATAATGACCTGGCACTGTGTGCACAAAATCATTACAGACCTACTTACAGAATCAATTGACTCACACAGAATAACTAAGCCTGGCTGGGCAAATTCAAATTTCTGCACCTCACTTGCAGTTTCTGGTACCGCAAATTTATACTTCAATATGTTTTACTACTAAGCAATCATCTCCCACTATGGCAGATTTGCAGGTTTACCCAAATTAAAGTGGTGTTATTTTTAAAATTCGTATCTACAATAGGTGATCAGCGGGTTTTTATTGGTTTAGATGAGATTTAGTGATATAAACAGTTGTAGGACTCAGTAAAACAATCCCTATACAGATGATGTGGCAAGCAAAACACATGACTTCTGTAACCAGCATCTCTTAGCTTGTAGAGTACATCTATAAACTAGCAAACTTTTGCCTCAATTTTATTAAAAGTCATCCATCATTATTTGAGAACTAGTACTAATATATCAGTGCTTCATTCTGAATTTTCCAAGAAGCAATAGATCATACTTAAATTTAGTTATGCAATTTAGAAAACAAAAATGTTTTTCTGAGGTTATTGGTAACTACCCCAGGGGTCAACAGCATCGCATATAGATATCTCTATATTGCTGTATCACTGAATTTGTAATGTCAAGTTCACTGATGATTTTAACTATAATTCAGCCAAGCTCTTTTAGAGCTTAAGACAATTTTATTGTCAGCTACGATTCATATAAAAACTATAATGAAATACAAATGCTAATATGACAAATCTCATTTTTACTAACACTATAATTATATGCTCAGAACAGCAGTAGAAACCTTATAATCCCTTACATAACAGCTCACATGCAAAGCTCTAACTTGGAAAGGTAATCAGGAGAAGGGAAAACTGTGAATTAAAAGCAAAGGACAGCAGCAGCATATCCTGACCAAAACCTGAGCAGGCTTCTATTGAGCTGGAGATTAGCTTGCATCCTGAAAACAAGGTTGGTTAATTAGCGAAAAGAGTGTCTTAATGACTTCCTCTCAGCATGGCTTGTACACTGAAAGCTTATCTAATTTTCTGCAACTGCATCAGCCCAATAAAAGGGATTACATCTCTCTGCACATCCCACCTCACTTGTATCTTAGAACCCCATGATTAAAATGCTTTTAAACACCAACTGCAGGAGCTTACAGACAATATTTTCCAATTCATATGATGCCTAACTATGCTCAACAAGTCACCTGCGATACCTCTCATCCTGTTGCTGATTTTAATTGAAAGGCACTAATTTGCAAGACAAGTTTTCTACATTTCCTGATCTGCACTTTGTTTTCTTTTGAGGAAAAAGAATTAGAAAGCTCACGTGGCTCAGGTATGACAATTGTTAAGAACAGAATTCATGTAAGACTAAGTAGAACCAAAAACAATAGCTATTTCTGCAAAGCAATTGCACACAGCAGCAAATCAGGCACACCACAGGCCAGCAGGCACCGGACCTAAAATACACCCCAGGGTAAAACTACCGCACAAAGCAGAGGCCTCTCAGCTATTTTGTCCTTTCTCAGTCAAGACAGCTCCAAATTCTGCAGCCACACATCACAATGTCCCATCTTTAGCCCTTGTGCTTTACCTTTAAGTCAGGATGGAGCAGGGGTCCAAAATAAGGCTAAAGAAAATTGGCTTAACCGAATCAACTACCTTGATGTGGACTGTTGTTTCCTTGGGTACAATCCCAACTTTTCTGACGGCTTCTAAGAAACAGCTATTGCATTTTCCCTTCAGAGCAACATTACAAGTTACAGGGCCTATTTTTTTCCCAAATTTCTTCGGCTCAGATGCCTTTGTGCCTTTGGCACAAAGTGCCTTTGGCTCACACACAGTTTTCTCTTGCTGAGGGGTTTTAGTGTCTGGGGATTGCTACAGCCTGACAAGAAATCCCCAGGCTTAAACCACTCCCTCCACTTTGCTGTGACATCCTGAACTACTGAGCTTTCCAAACAGTCCATGATATGGATTAGCCACGAAACAAGCCTGCAAACTTCAGCATCCTTGAAAGGAGAGACTCGTCTTGGACATAGGGAAGAGGTTCAGTACTCCAGGTTTTAAAAAATGGTTCTGTATTCCACTTCCTACTCCAAAACAACAGCAGATGCTCTGAAATCACTCTTCACCACAGATGCACCCAAGTAGAACCCCAAAACCGACTGAAGGGGTATGACTGTGAAAGATACTGTGACTGCTCAAGAGCCCTGAGAATCCCAGCTGCATTCAAAGATTCAAAGGTTTCCTTTGAAAGGGCATGTGGTGCTTTCCTTTACAGATCCTCACACTCTATAGGCTGCACCCAACTAACAACTGACCAAGTGAATGGCACAATGAGAGAAAAATGGGACTCCAGAGTTACAAATTTCAGACACAACCGCCACTGGATTCTCACGTGCTTCATGCACACAGTAGTCATCTGTACTTTCAAATGGACACAGAACTATGTTACTGTAGATCTCCCTCTGCAACTTTTCTCACCTTGAAATCCTCCATGTGCTGCAGGCCATCCTACAGTAATGGTACAAATCACAGCCTCTGTCTCAGTAAGATGATCCTGGAGGCAACCAGCAGGTACTGGTGATTCCAGCATCTCTGCCATGCTGTTTCCCATGACCTACCTGCTTTTCAAAGAAATGTACAAACCAAAAAGAAGCGACAGAAGCAGCATGATGCTTCTTGGCTTTAATTTGGTGTTGAACATACTAGAATAGCAAAACATTGGCAAGTTCAGGCTGTGAAGAGAACAGGCTGCTCTCTGCAGAGCTGCAGTTTGCAAGTGACAGTGCAAGTTTCTCCTCACAATTTGCAGGAGATTTTGCACAAGCAGCCACCAGAAGCCAAACTGCAGCAGACCAGAAAAGGTAGGCTTCAAGAGTGACTCGCTATAAATCAAAAATGTAAGATAAGGCACCTTGAAAAGTATTAGCAGTGAGTAATAGAGAAGCGACAATGCACTCTTGGGTATTACATGATTTGCTTTTGGCAGAAATTAATTCAGACTATGCCTTTGGTGAGCAGTGAAGGTCACAACACAAGTGTCAGAAAGGCATTTATGATCCGTCCAGTAAAAAATTATGATCATATGCACAAACACTATTTTGCTCTGAGTCAGCAATGAGTATCTACACTCATAGCAACCCTTCCTGATGGTAAAGAACTTCTGAGGTCAATACTGGGTTGTGGGAGAATATGTAGGAAGGCTGAACAAAACTATCATTTACTAAAACCAACCTGGTTAGAGCCAAGCTTAAGTAAGACTTCAAATTGTATGAAACAGTGATCAAACACTAAAATTAAAAAACATAGGATAAAATCACTTCATTTTGCACCTCAAGTGTAGGAAAGAATCAATTGAAAACTTTAATGCCAAACGCAGGCCTTACTGCTGAACAGAATACTGGAAAACATTTTATCAACCTGTTTTGAAATGCTGTGGTAACCTGCTTCCAAGTTCAGAGTATTTTCTTGAAGGAGCTGTAAAACAAAGTACTTTTCTACGATCTCGATTGGGTTAATTTTACACATTCAGGTGGAATATTCAATTCGTATATGCAGGAAGGACTATTTGCCATGCCCACAATGAACTTCTTGCATCCTAATATACAACATTTGATATTATACAATAATCCAGACAAGGCTAGATTTGTTTCTAATCTAACCAACTTCCTAGTAAAATTCTTTAAATTCACTAAATCTGAATATATATTTTCAGAAAATTCTGCATAGTATTTTAATAATGTACTAGTTCTTCCTCTGTTTCAATGATATAACTGAAGAGAAAGCTGAATCTAAGATGTAGATTCTTAGAAACACACTGCCCGTGTTTTTAACTAGGAGTATTCTCATCCCTCTTCACGAGGGAGGCAGATGTATCCAATTAATGATGAATCATTCCACATAAATTTCCTGTTTAGAACATGCTGGCAATATGAGCATCCCAACCTACAGAGCTCAAAAGTGGGTGGGGGGAGTCACATGCCACCACTTCTGTTCAGGGATCAAAAAAGTTTTCTAAATGAGTGTGGAGGGGAAGGCACCCAAGAAACTGTTCACCTCAGATTCCTGGACAAACTACCACTACTCTAAGAGAACGTGCAATATTGTAAATAGTGAAAAGCAAAGGAAAATGAGAGCTACTACTAGAACTAAGGAAATCTGATTTACCATGATGCTAAGCATTATTCAACATCCCTGTAATATAAACTTGCTTGTGTGAAATTTAGGATGCCTTCTTTGCTAAGCATCAAGACATTTAGCTGTTCAGCTATACCATGATGAACCAGCTACTTCATTCACTGAAAGTTGGGCCACAGTTCCCCAGAAGGTACTGAAAAATAGGAGAATAAACCAGACAGCCCAGGTCTGTTCACCCCTCTAATATTCAGAGGATTTGAAGAAAAATGCCTCCCAGCATCCATGTGAAATGATGTTAGAAGAACATCTGCCTTCATCCTTTATTCTTGATCCAAGTTCCCCTTCTGAAGTAGATAGTCTATTCATATGCTGCCTGCTTTGTTGATTAATTTTGCTTTGCAATACATTTGAAAAACGTTTTCTTCACTTTCAGGAATCCTCTCATCTTCCACAAGGACACTATTGCCCACATACTGTTTGATCAAGTTATAATGTCCTAGTTTTTGATTCCTCTTAGTGAAGCCTGTGGAGCTCCAAACTGGAAAAGTTTATAGATGTTTCAAGGCTGCTTTTATCATTCCTCAAATCTTCTCCACTGGAAGCTCTGTAGCTGAGAAGACTGATCACAGCTATCTTTTTAATATATAATTTTTGAGATAAAAAAACAACTTTTTTTGGTATATTAACATATGATCTGAACATTTTAGTGAAGTATTTCTTTAAAAACAATAGGAAAGAATTTTGATCTGGTAAAAAGACAGGAAAGCCGTTCTCCATAAAAGGTAACGGAATTCAATATGCCATTGAAGATCACTGACAAAAATATGATATCCTGAATAAAAGTAAAAAACATCTTCCTATGTATTTTCCAATGTCTTTCCCCTTGAAAATTATTAACTACAGTGAAATTCTCTGCTGATTAGTAGGAAGTTACTATTAGTTTCTTCCGGATAGCCTAGCATAACCTTCCACAGCATGTGACCATCATCTGGATACTGTATTTCATGTATTTCAGTTTCTTTTACTTGCATATCACCTTTGTATATTTCACCTTTGTATATTTTGAGATACAGTTTCTAAAATTGGAACATGGCAACAGGAACATTTTAAGCATTTTTAAGGTTACACAAGATTAAAGTATCTTTTGAAAAAATTTTGAGCAACACTGCTGTTAAGAATTTTAACATACCTAATGCAAATGGCAAAGTTAAACGAAAAAAGACACTAATTATTAAGCTACAAGAGCAAAATAATTAAAAGATATCTGAGGCATTTTCATTTTTCCTTACTGTATTGATCATTTTGCAAGACTAATTTTTTGACTAATCATCTTAATCTTAGAAGGAAATTTTCTTTACAAGCTCGTGGTTCTGGCCATGGCACAGTAAAGTACACTTTGCCATGAAAGGGAAATGCAAAGGTCTCTGGAGCAGGGACAGGTTGTTCTTTCCCCACTCTGGCCAATTAAAGTTCACATTTTAAGGCATCTGATTTCAAATAGAGAAATTGCTTTGAATTTATCTGTGTAACTAAATGACTATTTTGTAAGCTTCTTCTCATTGGCCATATTGATTACTGCATTTTAAAAAGGACACAAACAGAAATATTCCAGATCACATAAGACAGAACACCAAGACCTAACTAGGTTTTTCAGATCTAGTTTATAAGTAACTCTAGGAGACGCGCAGTGGATTTCTTCAAGTTGAGCAAAAAAGAAGCATGAAATGAACTTCAACTCACAATAAACTACTGAGACTCATAAGCGAGAATATACTCCATTTTAATATCACTCAATATCAAGACTGTGAAAAGGTGCTTAACAGCAAAGAATATGATCCCATACCGGAGGAAAGTCTCCAAACTAAAGAAGTCTGGAGGCACTAATTATTTTAAGTAATGACAATTTTAGAGATCTACACAAGTCAGAATGTAGTTTCTATTTTAAAGCACTATAAACAGTCTATTGTAACTAAGTGAACAAAATGTCATTAATTCTTTAGAAAATAAATTTTAAGAACTCTTAGAAAAATCAAGTACAAAGCTTACTAATAGCTCTAGTGATAAACTTATTAGTTTTCACTCTATGCAAAGGAAATGGAACAATATTAAGGTGAATGAATTTAGGTGTAGGTCGAAAAATGAAGGATTATGCTGCCAGGGAGTGAAGGATTATCACCACTTACCTCCCTCATCCAGAAGCTTCCCACTCAGGGGCTGAGATGTATCTGAAGAGTAACATGTAATGGAAATTTGTAGCATTAAATTAACTGCAGCTGATTGGAAGCACCTGATGGAGAAGAGGTGAGAATACCTGCTGTTTTAGAAGCGTGAATAGGATAACCCTAAAATCTGTCTGTCTGGTCTTCTTCCCTGATGTTAACTATTAAAATCTGTCTGACCACTGGAAAAAAAAATACTACAACACTCGGTTACAAAAAGCTCCTGGAGTAGTACTCCAGAACAACAAAAAGGAAAGGAAAGAAAGAAAAAATAAACAAAATATAAACAAAAAAGCTCAAACTATGGTTTTTAACTGAAACCACAGCATCATGATACCAGTAGTCAAATAACCAGGCATAACATTCAGCATCAAAAGGAAATACAAGTTTGTTGATCAGTACAGCGAAAGCCAAGAAAGAACAAAGACACACCTTATCTCCCCTTAAGAGAGATCACTCCTTATCACACCTTAAGATATTTAAATACATAAATCAAGGCTACAGAAGATGAATCTTACCTAGTAAGTGTGTACTCCCTGAGTCCTGAATGCAGGTTCATGGCAGAAAAAGTACCTATGCATCCACGCAATCGTTTATCTCGACCGATCTTCCACGTTACAAACAGCGGGCTGCGTTAGGGAAGAAAAAGAGACGTGATCACAGAAGCAATATTGACAGATCATGTGGAATTTCAACACACGTCCTTCCCTTTAGAGCAACTGGGGCGCAGTCTCCAAAACAGCTGTACTGGCACAGGCTGCAATGTTCCAAAGGGTACTTTGCTGTTCTTCTGACTGCACTACATGAGATATTGAAGAAAATAAGACTTCTGGAGGCCTGAATTGCCAGAATAGGGCTTTTTCTGTCAGCTGCCCTGATATTTGGGATTACCCTCTCTGTTGCCCATTAGCATTCTCCTGGGAATGAATGGAGAAGCATCTGACTCCTCCTCTTGGCCAACCCTGCAGAGAAGAGCAGAGCAGCCACCACGCTAGTCACCCCTCCCAGAAACACAGACACACTTATCCACAAAAAAACACCCAGAAATGCATGAAGGGCAAGTGAGCTTAGGAATGCTCTGCAAGCTTAGGAGGACTTGAACACAAGAAACTCTTCTCATGATGCCCAAGTCATTACCAGTTATTGCACACAAATCTCAAACAACCAGAAGTGGAGCAAAGCCTCAAGTAAGTTGAGCACATCTCAATTCCCTAAGTTACAAACAAATACTTCTACTATCAAACTATATGGAGCCAAACCAGATAAGCTAACAGGGAAAACACAAACCATACAACTTTGGGGAACAAACTTCTCCTTGCAACAGCATGTCAACAGCCAAGGCTCACAACACTGCTCAGCCCTGAACTTTGCAAAGAGGCCCATGCAGTTCCTCGGCATCCAGACCTCTCAGCTCCATTAATAAAGATTTCTACTCCTGACACAAATGGGAATCTACCGAGAAAACCATAACAGTTTTGTTATTGATGTTTGATTTTTAAAACAGAAATCACAATTACACTCACACACTTCAATTACTGGGGAAATGTGTAAAAAAATCAGAAGAATAAAAAAGGGAAAAAGGCAAGTGGAGACAGAGAAAGAGACTGAAAAAAAGCATTTCAATTAAGTAACTTGCCACAGGGCATTCCTCATCACAGGCAGGTTCACATTTCTGCAGCTGATACAACTAAGCATCCCATGCCAAGAACTCCCATACGCAACCTCCTCCCGCCCTTGACTCCTACAGTCGGTGTTCACCAGGAATAAATCCAGTTCAAATTTCTGTAGAAAGTCCCAAGCAATTCAGGTACAAAGGTCCGTCCCGACTGACAACACAACAGGCACCGTTCAGCTCTGGGGTCACCTGCAGCCATGCACAGATCCTTCGGGATCCGCAGAAGGGAGCTGGGATACTTGATTTGACGCTTCAAACTGCTTCGCTCCAACTACCTTGGGGTTTTTTTTTTCCCCCATCTTATTTTTCCCCCATCCCTGCAAGAACTGTGCTTACATCGGGCATTGCTATGAAGACAGGAAGGTCCAGCAGAAGGTTAATCTCTGGCTAGCATCTGAGAATCAGGAGATTACTGAACAAACATAATTACTGCATGTGCCTTGAAGGAGTGGACCAGGTCCAAGAGCACACACATACTCAAAAATACTCCAAAAATTCAAGTTGGCTGCATGGAAAAAAAAAAAAAAAAAAAAAAAAAGGAAAAAAACATCCAAAAACAAAACAAAATTCCCTTCTGTCACTACTATCTGCTGGAAGCAGTGAGCAAGAAAGCGTATCACAACATGCTGCAAAACAGTCCCTCATCACTGCTTCTTACCCAACTCCTTCCGAAAGGCTGCTTGAAAAATAATTTTTTCTTTACTCTGTGAAAGGGAGAACTTATGTCTTCAGACACACATAGATTCTTCAATTATTCCAAGGCAGAGAGCTTTAGTGCATCAGAAATCGCCTGGTAAAAAGGGCGGCTGGGCCTGCGGCCGGCCAGGGCACTTCCCCTTTCCCCTGGCATCCCCGGAGCTCCGTCCGAAGCCCCCCACGGTGGGATGGGCGAGGGGTGCAGCCCTCCCCGTGGACGGTGCTAGGGCGGCAGCACTCAGCGCTCTCCCAGGCGCCCAGGACAAGCTGCCACTGCCGGCAGAGCGGCTTCCCCCTCTATTTGATCAAACTGGATGCAGCCTCCTCTTCCAAACATCATGAGTAGAGAAGGAAGCTGAAGCTGGATCTTTCTTCTGCATTTCCTTTTCTGCCTTTTTTTTTTTTTTTTTTTTTTTTTTTTAAAAAAAAAACATTTTCAGGGCTGTTGGCAAAGAAATGAAGATCACAAAGCCAGTAGGGCTTGCAACCTCCCATTTGGGATGATGTATCAAAATGAGGCTGAAGAGGTACAGAAATTCCATCACACTGTTCCTTCCCCATTCAGTTCTATAAGTGTCATTTGACTAACATTTTCATGAAAGCTATCACAATTTGCCTAAACAATATCAAGAAAATCATTAGATTGTGAAGATACTGAAGACATCCTATCCTATCCCTGTGTGAAGACACACAGGAACAAGCCTAAATATGATAAGGGATGAAACTCAGGATTTTTTTAACCATTATCTTTGGATTGCAAGATTTATTAGCTGTAACATACTTAGCAGCGGGCTAAAATTCTAGCAGACACATACGTGTTAAGATTCCTTTGATAAGAAGGTAATCTAGGATGCACTGATACTGCAACTTTGAAAGCACAGCACAAGAAAACAGCCTGAGACCATCTCTGGACATCAAAGGGATTACTGAAACATTTACCTATTCTTTGAACATGCCTATGAGTAATGAAAACATTAAGGATAGATAGCTACATATTTCTGCTATTGTGAATAGCATAAATATACTAACCACAAAATTTAAAATCTCCATCTGTTGGGTAAACAAACCATCAGTGCTAGTCCTACAACAGATTATATCTAATCAAAAGTTTTTCCTAACATTTCAACTTCTATATTTCCCTGTTCTGGCTCCTCCTTATCCTAGGGGTCAAGGTCACCAACATGCCCATGCAGAAGCCTTGAGCTACTGCACAGAAGTGCTTTTCTTAATTACCTCATTGATGTCTTCAAGGCAACCATAATCTGGACCAAAGGTGCAGAAAAGTTATTGACCAAGAGGATTTTAAATTTTAAGATTTAAGAGGTAAAGCTGGAAGGCATCTCCAGGGCCATCATAAAGAATTATAACTACATTACATAATCCTGTTCATAAAACATCCCCAATTTCCTTAAAAAAGAATAAAGCTCCAAAATGACAAATCAGAGAGCTGCTGCAGAACCTTGCTAAAGCACCTCAGGAAACCTTCCCATTTCCTGCCTCGACATATTCCCAGCCTGTCTGCACCTAGTTCTTCTTGTGCCAACACTGTCCTTAAAATAGATTTTTCCCTTACAGGTTATAGCTCCCCAAACTATAGAACAAATTTGTAGGCCAATCCAGCCTTGACTTTGCTGAGCTAAACAGGCTGTGTTCATACGGGTTCTTATAACAGGATCTTTCCACTTTGATTGTCACAGCTCTTCTCAACACTCCTTCCAGTTTAAATTCACCATCTTTACAACCACTGTCCACAGCACCAGAGAGGGGCCCTATGCCACCACGAAGTCCCACTACCTAACATAAAGTCTGTTATTTAAAGCTCTACAGTGAATTTCTATTCATAGTGCATTATTTTTTTAACCAAAAAAGAAATAACTCTCTCTAGAAAAGAGCTGGTCTAGCTTACATGAACAGGCTTTCTTCCCAGCAATGCTGTTCTGCTTTTTATTGGCATCCTTGGTTTCATCTGTTTGCCTATTTTCTTCAAGCCTGGAATGCTTTTCATGCGCTCTAAAGCTAGGAATAACCCACAGATAATCTTGCCATCGAACATAAGCCTCAGATCTCAGATTTGCAGCATGGTGCCAAACTCCACACAGATACTCATGTTGAGACCAGCTAAGCAAACACGCAGCCTCTCAACTTTGAGGGGGAGGGGAAATGCTTTTATGTTATCTGTTTATTAGAATTTTTTCCAGCACCTTATTGTTAGACCTAAAATGAAATTTTTCCTCCCTAAGCAGTTGGAAGGAAAGCACGAGAAGCAAAGAGCTTCAGCAGAAGTGAGGAGGCGGCGGCGGCGCACGGGATGTTCAGGAGTCCCTGTCTCCCCAGGGACACAGGGCTTGGCCCCACAAAACAGGAGCCACGGGCGAGTCCTCGTTTTGCCCACAGAAGGGTGAGCCCACGGAGCCCCCAAGAATGCAGCTGTGCAGGTACCGGCAGGCAGCACGTGCACCTTCCTTCCTGCTTCTCCTTCCGAGCCCTGTCTGAGGGTCTTTGTTGGTAAATAAAGGAAAACATTCATCCACACAGGTGCTGCATGGCCCTCGGAATGATTTAATAATCAGCTCCAAGGTATCCATTTAACTTGAGCTATGGTAAAGCATTTTATTAAAACCAAAGCAGCTGTGACTAAGCGCTCCTGAGCCAAAAGCCTGGGGCCAAAAGCCTTGCCCAGGGGTTACCCGGCCCCTCGTGCCTCGTGGTGACGCTGGGATCCGGCTCTTCTCCCTGGCTCTCAGTGCTACCGAGAGGAGCAATTTGAGCGCTCCTGGCACTCAGGGGCTCCAAGGGACCTTGCCCACATCAGCAGAGGATGCCTCAACCGCAGAGAGGCAGGAGGGACCAAACCTATACTTTGAGAAGCCTCTGGAGAAAAAATAAAAGGAAAAAAAAATCATTCCTCTTTCCTAAGGTCCTGTGTTTTGTGGGTTTTTCTTAGATTGTGATCTAAACATTGTAAAAAGGTATTTCCACTTAGAGCTATTTACTGAAGTCAGAGCAAATTCATAAGTGATGTGAGATGACAAACTTTCCATCCAGCTGTTGCCTAATTTTCTCTTTATTGAAAAAAAATAAAAATAAAAAATCCTCCAGCTTAACCTAAACATTTCATAAAGCAGAAAACTGCTTCAATAATTTGCCATAGGGGATGTCAGGCAGCACTCTACAGAGAGCTGCTTGATCATACATTGTTCTTTCCTGTTTTCAGTTGCAAAACTGATTTAAAGACAAGTTCAAACATAGCAAGTATTTAAATTAAAATATTGCTTTTTCATATACAACTGCTGTTGTCAAAAGAAGCATACACAGATGCAAGTAAAAAAAGATCGCTCTCCAACAGACTACTAAGATATAATCATTATGCATATACCCAACTTACCCCATTTTTGTAAAAATACCCTCGATCTATCCATCCTAAACACGGAGCTTAAAGGTCTACCAGCAAACACATGGCTGAAGCACAAGAGCATACGGAATCCCTTCTTGCAGCAGGCAGGGAGGGAAAGAAGAGGGAAGAGAAACAGATGAAGAAGCCTTCTCTGTATGGAAAAGGACTTTTTTTTTCGTTCACCTGAAGACGCACAAGTAACAGAAAACCAGTAGTGCTTTGAAGTGACTTTAAAGGATTTTATAGAAAAATTCAGCTGGATGAACTGAGAAGCAAATTGGTATCTAGACACATTTTGGTAATTGGGATTTAACTCACCATCTTTAATATCAAGGAGGTATTTATAAGCCAGGTGTTAACTTGACATTCCTGGATGTAAGATCAGAAATTTAAAAAATCAGCACTCTCATGCCTTTATTAGACCAGAGAGTTTTTGCTTTAATTCTCCATCCCATGATACCCAAGATTCTGAAATTACAGCACACTAGAAAGTACATTTCAATACTCTCCGACAATAGCTCATAGAGGCAACATATTTCTAATCAAGTTAAAGCAGCAGCTTCCTCTTTGTGTAACGAAAGTGTATGAACACATTTTTCCTTAATTGTGGAAATTTTAACCTTCATACTTTTTTTTACTGTGTTTGCTCCACCTTCAAACAATGCAAAACATTTAGGTAACATCGTCCCAGGAAGTTAGTTCCAACTTGAGAGCAAGGAAACTGGAGCTGATCACAGAGCAGTTGCAGAAGCCGCCCACCAAAGCTGCACCCCGTGGCTGAAAGGAGTCACCTCCCGCAGCACCCGGGCTCTGGCACTTCCAAAAGTCACAACTCAATGAGCAAATTCCCAGCGTCCAACAGAGGAGAACGCAGCAGCACAACACAGAGGATGTCCTTGCTAGAGAAGTGGCTGCAAGTCCCATCTTTACACAAGCTCTGCAGCACAAGGGGAGAGAGATGTTGGAAGTGTCTAGTTTGTGATGAAAGGGCGAATTTGATGAGTCTTATGGAGTAGGTCAACCAGGGCAAAAAGCTGCTGGGTGGGTTTTGGAACAGAATCATATAGATATGCAACACAGGGAATATTTCAGTGCACCACATAAGAAGTGCATCAAGATACAGGAATATCAAACACATCCTTGGGGTGTGCTCTTGTGGTCTTTTTCTAATTCAGAGGGTGAAAATAAATGAAGACTCTTCTATATTTGATTCTAATAGTTTCTCAACCATTTATTTCCCATTTAGGCAAAAATTGAGGTGACAATGTTAATGAAGAGAGTTCACAAATCTGCAAAGGGAAATAGAAAAGTAAAGAAAAAGAAAGTAAAATAGAAAATAAATTCATAAAGACAGACTTTGATATATGTAAGGAATTGATGGGCAAGATCTTCTAGGAGCCAAGAGTAAGAAGGAAGAAAAAGCCAGTCGTTCCTCAAAAGAAATTAGACTATGACCACAAGTTCAAGAAAAACTGCCAAGCACAGCAAGAGAGCTCTCGGCTAAGCAACAAGCCCTTCACACGGGCTCCAAACTGGAAGTCAAGTCAGACTATTGAAAAGGAATAAAGAGGAACAGCAAAACACTGCAAGCCAGAGGATAAAGATGATCAATTTGCAACACAACACAACCATCAATGAATATAAAGTAAAACAACTACGACACAAGGTTACAAATTGGAAAGTAAATTGTCTTAACTCACAGGAACAACTCACAGCAGAAAATGTTAAGGAACACAAAGTATTAGATGACTTATTTTGCTTCAGGCTTTCCTAATAACATCTGATATAATCATTGGACCAAAACAAAACTAGCAATAAAAGGTAAGATGTTGGGATAGAAGAGGAAAAGAGGCGATTTAAGCAAATTAGATATTTTTAAAGCACTCAAGCTAAAATTAGACTTAGCTGTACTAAAAGACTGGCTGAAGCAATCCAGAACTAAAATATCTGTCTTTGAGAATGTATAATGAGGGATGAGATGCCAGAACACGAAAACATATGTTCCCAAACCTGGAAGGAAAAAAAAAAAACAAAAAAAACCACAAATCTGTTTTACCTGGGTGGGTTTGGAGAGACTCTTGTTCATTTCAGTGCAAGGACATTGTATCAAAAATTACACAAGGCAAGAAGAAAGAGAGAGACAGCAAACATAAGGACCTTTCACATCACACCCATCTCTCCTTCGTGACAGAGAAGAGGCCTTGTCAAATAGGAAAATAAATATCTATCCATACCTTGACATCAAAGTTGGTGTTTGTTTTCAATGGTCTCATTGCAAGACAGCAAAGTGTAACCTAGCTGAATCACCTACAGATTGGGTCAAAGAGAGCTCTTCACCCAGCACTGCAGAGCCTGGTCTTACTCCTCTGCCCAGAGTTACTCAATGCTTTCATTAATCATCTGAATGGTAAAAGACAATACGCTTAATACACTTGCGCCACAATGGAAAATGGAACAAAGTTTAAGGGGATATTATCAAACTGGAGACTTGTCCATGGAGGGCAGGAATGCAGCACCACAGAATACAACTTAACAAGCAAAGTTTTACATGTAGGAAAGAATCTGCCTACACATGGAGAGAACGTGCACACACACAAATTTCTGGGGTTCAAGAAGCTGGTCGGTATGGGAGGTGAGCTGCCAGCCTCCTGCTACTGGAAAATGAACAGGCAAACACTGAACTGCCAAACAAAATCAGCATGTAAGACACTGGCAAAGGCCTTGGCTGGGGATATAACCCTTTAGGATGCTGAATAATATGAACATCTAGACAAGAGCAGGAGGAATCAGAATTGAGAGTTGTGACCTACAAAAAACAAAGGACAGGATGATGTAGGGAAAGGGTAAAGGCAACAAGGCGTTTGCAAGAAGGTGATGATGGAAATAATCCATACTGAATAACTCAAGGATTAAACTATAGAATGAAAAATTCAAGACAGAATTTAAAAAATCCCAGCAGGAAGCAGCAAGCACTGGCAAAGGCTGCCGAGGAGAACAGAGGGCTGCCCGCAGCAGTGGATCCTCACACAGCCCCCCGGCAGATCGCGGGGAGGAAGCCCGTCAAGGAGGCTGCTGCAGCCGGGTGACAGGCAGCGGGAGCAGCGGCTCTGCTGTTTACTGCCAGCTCCGGCTCCGCTTCTGTGCGTGGAACAAAGGACGATTCTTCTGCAAACCTCCCTGCTGGGCTGCGGGAGACATACGGCGTCATGGACCCGGCAACAAAACACCCACCATCAAGCACCCATCAGACATGTCCAAAGCAGTCACACAGAAACGCAGGGAGAAGGGAGATGCACACTCTGATCCCAGTTCCGACCACAGCTGTGACCAGAAAGCAGCGATTTACTTGCTGCTTAAAAGCAACTACAGCTACATGAGTAGTTTCAGCAAAGTTCAAAGTGTTTGTCAGAGTTTACTACAGTTTACTTTCTGAATCATGAACAGAAGCCAGTTTCTTGAGCTAGAAATTGAAGATAGCACACTCCAAGTGAAGCCTTACAGAAGCCTACGGGTAACACCTTTACCTTCCAAGAGCCAGGATCAAGACTTGCAGGGGCAAGGAGAAGTGTTATTTTTCACCCCTAAAATTGGCTTGTCTTAAGACTTATTTTCCTTTTTCCTTCAGTCTAGATGCAAACAAAAGAACAGTTTTACCAGCACAGCACCACTTAACACATATCTTGACCCAAGCTGAAAAGCACCACTTGCTCCACTACCCTTGCACAATAGGAAAATAAATTATTTGCTGAGTAAACTACCCAAAAAATGGTGCTCTGCCCATGTGCTCACAAAAAATAACCTTGCAGGATAAGAATTTCACCGAGTGAAATACATGAAGCATGTATAAAAAGCAAGGAATTCCCCCTGGAGGATGAAACTAATTTTGCAATAACTTGTTTGTCATTCTCAAGACTATATCAGCAGATCAAATTCTATGAAATTACTGTATTTCAGAAAGACGCATTTATAGATTTCTTTTTCTTTACTTATGTAATAGACTTTGTAGATTTGGTGTTTTTCTTGAAACCACTGCATGTCCCAGAAAGATCAGCTCTGCAATCAAAACTTAAACTGTAAGGTGTGAATTTGTTAGCAAGTTCTGCTTATCTAAGCAGCTAATCTGAAGGAGGGCCAGAAAGCAGCTACTATTTTAAGAAAATCTAGTTTAAATAGCATAATCAGAGCTTAAAATGAGAGACATGCTAAACAGTAGGTCTCTTTCTATGGTGATCCTTCAATCAATAAGTGCATTTATAAATTACCAATCAGAAAGTTGGCAAAAATAAACTCTAGGATACGTCGACATTTGCCCCTTGGTCAAATACATGGAATCTTTTTCTTACACCTCCTTCTTCCAATTCCCATCAGATTATCCATGAGCTTCATGGAACCAATGGAGTTTCTACAACACACATTTGTTTACTGTTCATCTTTTTTAATAAATATTTACAAATAACAAAATTCAGTACTACCTAGAAATCGCATAACCTGGTTACGTAAGCTCATTTAGTACCGCTCAAAAGAGGATATGAAGACTTGCAGCTTCATAGAGAAACAAAACCGGCAGCTGAAGTGACATCCTAGGCAGGCCTGGGATCAGCACTGACAACAAACCCATTTTCTCCATCTCTATATTCACAATAGGTTAATGTTGCCAGGCTGCAAGGAGTGGGACTGAATTAAGGGCACACAATGCAACAGAACCAGGATGTCAAGAAGGAACCTTCAAAATTACCACATCCTTCACAGGAGTGCAGTGGCCAAAGCGTGCTTTTGGAAGCACACTTTGGAAGTTGCAAAAGCAAAGCTGATGCATAAATTAAGCACACAGAAGCACTTCAGATTTCAGTGCTCAGACAGTTTTCCAGCTGCAGCTTCTGGTCTGCAAAGGCAGCACTAGAGCTCTTGCTCCACCACTCCCTCTGGAAACACAGCCTATGAGGCCACTTGTCCATACGAATCCAAGACCATCAGAAATGCTGTATTTCACTTGGCTGCTTCCAGGTTTACACATCCCAACAGCTGCTAAATCATTAAGTCAAAATAAGTCATCTTGAATTGAGTATCTTCAGACCTTCAAACCCTACCGCTGACCATTAACCACTGAGCCTTTGCTTTAAAACTTGTATATTTAAGGTATGAAGATCAAGCGAGTGATCAAGCACAGATTTCTAAGCATTTCAATAAGAAGGGGCTCAGCCATGGCTTGAATGGCTCATTTGTCCTTAGAAAGCAGGCAGAGTCGAGACCAAAGTTCCCCAAATAGCAGGGTTTTATGCCTTATCTTCTATATTAAAACTTAAAAACATGTCCAGTCCATACAGCTGGCAAGAGGGCTTTCCAAGGAGGACCTATGGATCAGGCAGGAAGCACAGCAAGTTATCCCAGCACCTCAGCAGACAAGGGCGGCATCAGTGCAGTCTCAATAGTCTGTTTACTATTCCTTGTCAGCATCAGGGACACCATTAGTCACATCCAAGCTCCAATTCTCTTTGCAGCGATGAGGGACGGTGGCACGAAGCAGTCACTCACACAAAGGGAGGGGAGGACGAGGTTTAGGAGTACAGAGAACGGAAAGTGAGGGTGGGGGGAATATAAAGGAAAAATAAAGAATTCCTAGTGTCTCCTGCAGGCTCTGGGAATTAGGGACTTGGGGGGGGGGGGGGGGGGCAGAGGGGGGGCGGAAACAAAAAAAAAAAAAGCTATTTCATCTCCCTCTGGATGCTGAGTAGAACAAGTCCACAGGCTTTAAGTAATGAAATATAAATAAAAAGCATTTCATGGGAAGGGACAGGGGATGAGCACCTCTTACATGCACCGCAGTGGTGGTGGCCAAGGCTCTCACCAGGGAACTGTCTGTCCTGCCACCACCAACACAGTCCCTGCACCACCACCTTCCCCAGGGACCCGCGGCGCCCTTCTCTCTGCACCCTGCTGCTGACCAGCCTGGCACCCGTGGCACCCGCTGCTCCCCTCAAACAGAGACCACATGAGGTTCCAGCCAGCGCTGGCAGGGGAGACACAGCAGCACCATGTTCTGCAGCACGAAGACACCCACATCTCCCCAAAGCCAAATACACACACATAAGGCACACCTAGGAATCTGGGAATTAGGAAATTAGCAGTGAGAGTGCTTGTTCCTACCTCCAAACTCGGAGCTCATAATGCTTCAGACTTCATTTTTCTGCCCAGGATGCTCTTTTCTGCACTTCCTATTCAGAGCATCTTCATATCCCTTCTTCCCCATTTCTGCCTCCTTTTCCATTTCTGTGCGTCCCTCTATCTTTTCCATGCACAATGCTACCTCCGCCTGCCCTTAACTTTGGAAGAGGAGAAGGGGAGACACAGCAGTAACCAGCACTGCAAGATCCTCCTTCTGACTGGGACCTCTGCTGCATTCAACAAGTTCCCAAAGACACAGTTAAACTGTTATAAGACGGTGAATACGGAATTTTAGCAGGGAAACATGGAAACTCAGCTCCTCTTATCAAAACACTGCTTAATCTTGGAAGACTGCACAACCCGCTCACTAAATGCACTACCTGGAAGGAGAGGGCTGTCACATAAGCCTTGATGCTAATGTCCAAGGCGACCCAGAGGAAGCATCAGTGTATTCAAGCTTAAGATACCACAATTTGTAGTATGTAATAAAAATTATATAACAATATGTATGTTTACATTATAAAGCTGTTCACATTTATGCCATGACCTACTTAAGCAAATTGTTTTTCCCCAATTGCTCAATTATGAACCAGAGCAGAAATATCAGACCTCGTAAGTATGAAGTTAATAGATCAATTCAGTGTCACTACAAATTATTAAAAATATTATTTCCAAGACCTAATCCTAAAAAATATAATCTTGCTGCCTGACATCTTTTTCATTAGAAATGCACTGGGCTTTTTTAAAAATCACCGCTAACTTTCTACTACATATTAAAGCTACAAAATAATTCACAAAAAAAAACTATTAAATCAAAGCTGGTATTTTCTCTCTGGCTACAGTTAGCTTCCTTACGCCCTGGGGAATGTGAAGGGCCTGCACACACCCTTTCATAAACATCAGACAGACAACCCAATAAAATGCTGCCTTTGTTTGCTTCAATACAGTTTCTATCAAACAGCTTTGGCTACGTTTTAAGGATTTCAAACCAGATAGGGCCCAGCCAAAACAGACTCCAGAGCCAATATTCAGAGAATCCAAGCCACTTATAATCACATGATACTCAGTTTCTCTCCTGTCTAAAATTGACTTGGCACCTCAAAAATCACGTACCCAATGTTCAAGTGTGGTCACATTAACGGATGTGTTAACCAATTAACAAGTGTTCAAATTAGTAAGCACTTAAAAGCCCTGGCACTACTCATGCCCCAAGCGATACGCAGTCTCCTCTGGAGGAGAAGCAAGTAGTTCTGAATTAGATACTAATGTTAGAGAGAGACTCTGTAAATAATGCAACACAATCATCTTAAAAACAGATAAATGGAAGCTTTGCAAGTCAAAGAAGTCAAGTAATTTTACTACCACAAAAGACTTCATGTAGAATTTATGACCATTCCACTTACAAACTGGAACTGAGATAAAATATTCCCAGGGAAAGAACAAAGCACAGCCAAATTTCTTTTTGCAATGACTCCTTTGCAAAGATTCAGTAAAATCCCTGCCCCAAAAAAGTCAATAAGGCAAAATACAACCAAACACGATTTTCTGACCACCCCACATTCATAATGTTTTAGAAAACTGTACAGGGCCCACAGAATACCTTCCCTCAAAGGAAAAATAATAAAAGGTAAAAAAGTCAACGCTGAAGAGATGGGATGGGAATAGCTCCAGCAATGGGTTCTCTCATTCCTCAGAGGTCTTTATAGAAAGAACCCAGCAAACATTCATTTTAAGGTGCTAGTATGAGTTTCCTCTTCTGTCCCAGGCAGTATAACTCAGGTGTAAAGTCTGCTTTGAAGGCTGATCAAGAGTATACTACTCTGCAGGCATCAGACACCTGACAGTCCAGCTCCGCAGGAGCTGTTCCTACAGGAGAGCAGGCAGCTCTACAGCCCATTTGCAGCACGCTCGCAAGTACTGCCCTATGTTTGCTGCATATTAACTACAAAGCAAGAGCCAGAGAGTATTATGTTTTGCCTAGATTTCAGACAGCAGCTCAAAACACAACTCCTACCTTTTGAGTCTACGCGAGCTACCTTAAAGACAGTCTGTTCCCCTTGCCAGCTGAGACACTGCGTTTTTCCTTCTACTACTTGTCAGTTTGGGCAAAACTGACCACGACCACCAGCAAGGGAGATGAGGGTTTTAATAAGTTATTTGTTTAATCTGCTGAAGTGTGACCTGAAGCAGCAAGTCAGACATGAGGGGAAAGCAGGAGTCAGAGTTATTAAGAGGTCACATCAAATTATATTAGAGATATCAAAAAGGCCTCTCCTGTTGCAGAAGATTGATAACTTATGTTTTAAAGCATTTCAGCTAACTGTGAGACACGCTTTTCCTGTTCTTTCAAAATATTAGATGAATGAGTAGAAACAGACACAAATGTATGCAATCTTTTGGAGGAAAAGACTTATTTTGCTTTAAACGCTGTATGCTAAGGCATTTAAGTAGCTAGGAATGAAGCACAAAAAGATGAAAAATAACAACAAAAATCCATCTTAGACTGATAACTATAACTTACCAAGATGATAAGAAATTTTAACACAAATTATCTGGTTATGTGGAACTTTATAAATATATCATATTCATTTGAATTAAGATCTCCAGGAAAAATCTAGAACTATGCAGGCTTTAACATAACACTAATATGACATAACACTTAGATGACAAGGTGTGAGCTGACTGAACAAGCTGTAGCTCTGCCAAACATTTTAAACCAGTCCTTTAAAAATCATTGTTCTTTGTTCATTTTGAACTAAAAGCCACGTGCATATATTCTATTCAATCCTAAAAGGCAACTGCCTAACATCAGCTCACAAGAGACAAGGACTGTAAAAATTACACAATATTCAGGCTAAATTAGAATAGCTTTGAATTTTTTTTTAAATAATCTTAAAAATTTACGAAACAAACTTTTGCTTTATTTCACAAAAATATTGCAAGTTCAGATGATAAGAATTATTATTAAAACAATGCAATCTACTCTGCACTTAGCCATATAATTTAAACCAATGAGACAAACGTTCCAAGGCAGAATAGATACAGTGCTAAAATTAAGAGTCAAACAGAATGTATAACTTCCTCACATAAAAAAAAAATAGTAAAAAAATGTACTTTGATGATTCAAAACAGGAAGATTGGGTATTTTAAGTACCAGTAAGGCAGATATCTGTGAAACAACAGGGGTGAAAAAGAAACAGAGGTGATGATGTCTTGAGATAAAGGACTTAGATGATCTCTCAATGCCTCCACACCTCACAAATGACTTAACGAAACAAAAAAGACTTTTAAAGTAAAATAATTTCATTAGACCAGTAGACATTGCTGGAAAAGGCAAGAAGTTTTCAGACACACTTTGTCAGATCAGACTATGCAGCAAACCAAGCAACAGCAGTAGAACTGCTCCTATTTAACAGGGCCGTGCTAAAGAGCCAAACCCTTGAGAGCAAACATGGGTAGCAGCCAGCAGCAAAGATGGGTGTTAATGATAGAGCAGACAACCAGCCCTTGGTGCCTTGGGAAGAGGAATAAAATGCAAGTAGACCACAAGATAGACACAGTTATACATAACACCAATGCCAATCCCATTTAAGGCCCGGCAGACAGCAGTTACACCTCACTTGCTGTCAGAACAGGGAACAGTTTTATGAGCAAACATCCTCCAGTTACTTCATGGTGCTACTAGCCATGTAATCAGGTACTCAATAAACAAGAAAACATGAGTGCTAGTTATAAGAAATCCCTGAGCTGCAAGTCATCAGAGGATATGGGAGCATTTTTACATGCCTGCTCTGTTCTTACACTCTTCCGGAAATACTGGTCATACAGAGATGGGTTTGGCATGAAGGGAACAAGAAGAACCTGTAAAGCATGGGCATTAATCACAGGAGAGCCAGACGACTGGCTTATTATTGAGACTTTTAGAACTTATAGCACTGGTCTAAAGTGCTGCTAAGTTTCAAAGGCACAAGTGCTTGGCATCACCTGACAGCCCTGACGTTAACAAGCCACCTGGTCATGGTGGAAGGAGGATGCTGACAGGCCACAAACTTCCTCAGCAATTCCAACAAGATGGACCATGACATATACATGGACACTGACACTGTACATGAATGAGCACATAGAAGATTAGCAGTATAAAAAGGTTGTGGGAAAGAGAAACCCTATGGAATTCTTGTGAAATCCCAAATTCAAAGAATAAATACACATGACATGTCCAGCAGACAACACAACATATCCCAGGCTGTGAGCTCAGTTCTGAAAGCTGGGGAGCTGATGCAAGGCAATCAAGCAGCTAGCAACATTACCAAGAGCAGACGCCCAAGAAGGCTGCCATATCCAACTGCTTTTTCCTTCATGCTTTCTGGAGATAGTTATAGGCACCAATCTTCCTGTTGATCATGTCCAAAGCAGGAAAAACTAAATAAATCAGTTAGGTTTAAGAAGTTTCTCGCCACTGGTATCTTTAGCACTGCTGGAATACAAAGAACATTGGTCTAGAATATAAGGACAGTTGCTAGATTCCCAGATAAGGAAATAAATCCAAGTCAAAGCAACTTAAGCTGCAGTTCTTGGCAGCCTGTATAAATATAATGGCTGCTTGCAAGCAACCCATCTCTTCCCAGACCGCACGTTTCACCTCCTGGAGCTCCCTTAAGCCAGCTCCAGCATTTCACATGCCAAAAGGCTCAGTACAAAGTCTTACAACTCAGCAGAAAACCAACATAGCAGCAGAATATCTGCTGCTGACTTATCATACAGAAACAGCACAGCCAGTTTACCAATGATCAGCATAAGCAGCAAAAGGGAGGGTGTGGGGACACACAGATGAGGGTGGGGAAGACGCAGCAAAACAGGACAGGGACAGCAACAAGTCAGATTAACTATTTGCCATGGACACATAGTCCTATCCAAAACCCAAGTTAAACTCATATTAGCTTCCCAATCCGGCAGATTATTTGCACAAATACACCACCAATGCATGCAGTATGTGAAAAAAAGTGTGATTGCTTCCTTCAGCAGCCCCTCCATCCTATCGCAGCGTAAAGAGCTTATGAAACTAGTCTGATGCTGTGACACTGCTCCAGAGCCCAGCAAGATGCAATGCACTGCAGGCAATCAGCAGCTGTTCAACACTAACCGCAGTAAAGAACCGTTTTGGAAAGACACGGAATTAACCTGAAGCAGAGATTTCAATGATTCCATAAAATAAGCTTAAACTTTCCTTGCTAAATCTAAATATCCTCTCAAACTACAATACAGAGAACCTTTAAACCCTCGTATAAGTATGCACAGAACACATTCAGTCCAATTTCTTCAAACGTCAGAACTAATTTCAAAAGCCTTCTCATCAGCCTGGAAACCCTGGAAAATATCCAGGCACTTTAATTTTGAAACATTAAAAATGATTTGTTTGGTTTTGTCTCATACCAAATACCATTTTGTGTACTTATAAAGATAACTACAATTTCAATGTAACCTCAAACATTAAGTACACAGTATTTCTGATCTGATAAATCACTGAATTGTTCTATCACTGAACATTGTGCACTATGTATATATATAATATATATAGAGATGTATATAAACCTTTCAGAAGCAGTACTCGAATTCTCCAAAAATAGTCTATGCTGCAGCAGTTCTGTCACAAAAATTTGTAGTATGAAATTGATAGTTTTGTTAAATATAGCGATTTGGTATACTACCACAAAGCTCCTGACAACTCACTGTCTGGAGCAGATTCCACACAATCCATCTTCAATCACTACACTGGGAAATAACTGAAACGAAACAGCTGTGAAGCAAAGCACTGACCTGCAGGGCGGTACTGTCCTGTTGCTGCTCAATCCCTGCACTCCTTAGTCAGGGATGTTTCTGAAGGCCAAACCACTGAAGCTGGATCTTTATTCCAGAAGATGAATGATTCCACAAGCTCTATCGCCTACTTATTTTTAAATCAAAAAACTTATATTGGCAGATGGCTTTTAAGAGACTAAAAACGTATGTATTCCTTGAAAAGAATATAAAAGTCTTAAGCTGTTCGGTTTTGGATTACTCAGTGCATCATTTCAAGGTGCCAGGCCTCCTATTTTTACCTCTTCCAACATAGATGATTTCTGCCTTTCACTCCCAGAGCATGCACCAGGTCTGACAGCTGGAGGCTTGCATCTCGTTTCCTTTGAACAGCCTGCAACAACTGGGTCCATACTGGGATCTGGAAGTCCTACTGAAAACCAACACAGAGATTTACAAACTTGGCTCACTCTAGTACTGCCACTCGTACAATATCCACCCCAGCATCACACAGCTCTGCGCCAGGCCAGACGCATGAACTGGAGGTGGCAACTTCCATCTCTCCAACAGCAGACATGGCTCATGAAAAGAAAAAATATTCTCTTCAACACTCCCTATTAGCATGAGGCCAAGCTCTTCCCTCGGCTCCCCTTTCCTATTTCCTTAACAGAGGCGGCAGCAGCAGTTGCCAGCAGGATGAGAAACAGATCTGTCTTTTACAGCAATGGATAAAGAACAAACAGACCATCCACAGCGGAAGAAATAATCACCTGACACTTCATTTTTAAACAGCTTTCCAGTCTCCCAACCTGTGCACTAGCAGACTCACGACATCTCAGGGTAAGCTGAGAAGTCCCATCTCCCCCAGCACCTCTGGGCAAGCTGTCACTTTGGTTTCCCATTGCTCCCTGTCCTGCTAAACTGCCACAGCTCTTTTGCTGTGACAAACTGCAGTGCCAAGAATCAAACCAATTCTTGTTGGCTGAGGTGAAGCACTAAGATCTTCACAGTGACCAGTTGAACAAACTACTGCTTACAAAATTTTGTTTGCCATTTGGGCTGTTGTCTCTTTTTTTGCAGCAGTCCTTCTTAGGAAGAATTAAATGCTGTGCTGTGAGAAGCCATGTGCCCCTTCCCTGACCAACACAACCCATTACTGAGTTATGGTTCTGTTCCAACTCGGTGAAGAGCTATTCACACAAAGGTAATATTCTCCAAATGTGTTGCCTCCACTGTGCTCTGCTATTGACTGACATTTCCCTCTGTTCCTCTCCACCTCTGCAACAGCATAAATCTTGCTCAAGCCGAAAGCAGGATGTAAAGCACTGTAAATATTTCTCTGCCAAAGTAAAACAATATTGTAAAACCAAACCTATCTGCTGAATTAGTAATCCTGCTAGACCTTCACAGGTCTACAGAAAGCGAACTCAGGCATCACTGAACTCCCAGCAAAACAAATAACCTGCTCAAAAACAAGTCATTCCACTCTCTATTTAAAGCTGCTTACAAAGAGGTCCTTAGTCCTTGGAGATAAGGAATAAAACTTGATCTATCATCACTATTCCCTACTAATAATCTTTCTTTTAAAAGAAAACGTCAAAAAAGCCCTCACTGTAAAGGGCCTGTTACCATATCAGAGACCAAACACTGAAGTCATGAGGGACAGGGTTGAGCAGATCTCTGGATCATTACCAGTCTGGCCAGCAACACTCTTCCTGTGCGGGTGCACAAGAATGGTGAACAGCTCACCAACTTGTGCAAATTATCAATTGAGAAAGCAAATAAAATGGATTTCTGAGCCAGAAAAACTGACAGTGAAACACATAAAGAAGAAATGTAGAAAAGTCTACAAAGACAATGCACTTTGTGACAATGACCTGATGACTGGAGACTCACAATAGCAAAATCAGCATTTTCATTCTTGCAAATTGAATTGCCTGAAATTTCTCAGTTTAGAACATCTCTCCAAAGCAGAGGCCTCAGAAGACAGCTCAGGATTACTTCCCTCCAGTCCCTGGTCACAGGGGGAAAAGACAAGATTAAAAAAAAAAAACAAAAAAAAAACCCACCAGAAACAACAACAAAAAAACCACAAACACATCCACCCCCACACCTCATACTCACCTCCAAAAAACAAATCCACTGCCATGAACATCGAGTACAGGTACCTTTTAAACTATGAACTCTATTAAGCTCACTATCAAAGGCAATGTATCATATAATCCTTTATCCTAAAGTGAGCAAGATCTAAACTATTTAGATTTCCTCTTCCCATTAATCCTACTAAAAGGTTACTCTAAAGCCATACTGGCTCCAGTAAATATAAACCTTGAAGCCAAAATGCAGACTTACTAATAATTAGTTCAGATTCATTTTTTTCTTCTATCAATAATGGCACCTATGTTACACAGGTAGTTTCTATCCCTTGGTCTCTTAAGACACAGACACAGGTATTTCTAAGTGTGTATCTCTCTCTGTGCCAGGCCCACACGCAGTTCTGGCTCTCTGCACAGGTCTAGCTCTTCTCGTCTTCATTTGCAAGATGATCTCACCTTTCTGCTAGGCACCCTGGCTGCCCTGCTCTTAACCAGAAAAGAATTCTCTCCTGGAAGTGGCAACAGAACCACACAGTTTCTCACAAAACATCTTGGCCACCCTCTATATCATTGCATTTAAAGGTTTTCTACTTTTATAGATCATTTCTCTTTAAAATTGCAATCTGACCTTCAGGTATCTATAGCATACTGCAATATCTGGAAACCACTAAGGAGAGAAATATACTCTTAATTTACAGGTTTTTTTTAATTCTCAAATTACAAAAACTGCTCTATATGACATATATTCATAATAATTTATATTATATATATATTTTATCCCATGTCTAAAAGTCATGTCCTTAAGTCAATCAATTTGGAGCATTTAGATCTTCCTCATTTTGCTGTCTCACAACTTTATCTCATCAAAAATTTCATTATAAGCTCCCCATTGCTAGGAAGATAGCAGGGAGAGAAGGTTAGTATAAGAGACATCAACACCACCTGTGGCTGTGGCAAATGCTGCAAATTGCTGAAGGCTAGAAGAGTATTCTGTGAAAATACCATTACCTGCTCACTGCTTGTCCCTTCCCTGCTACTCTACCTTCTGTTTCTGCCCAACTCCATTCCTCAGCACCCAGTGACCCAATGAAGCTTATTTCACTACTTTACCACATTCAACAAGAAAAAGCATAATGCCATCCTTACCTTAGCTCCAAAATGTCCATTAAAAAACATTCTTATCAGCCTAGGACAAACGGGATACCTAGACCAGAAGCTGTTATGCAATTTAGACTTCCCAAAGGTCTCCTCTTTCACTTGGATCGGCAGACTTGCGACTAAGCCATTCTCAGAGAGGAGGAAAAAAAAAAAAAAAATCACTTAATTAAGAGTCACCTAAAAATGCTAAGGATGATGCTGTGGCTAAGTGTATCCAAATGGAAAAAGTTATCCTGGAGGAAAAAAAAAAAATCACTGAATTGAAAAGCAACAATAACCTTTGAGGTATTCAACCTAGCATGAATCCAACCATGATTCATTTCAAATATAAGGAGATAACACTACTACAAAAAAATCCTGCATGCCAAAGTTGCCAATTCAGATGGAGATGTCCTAAGCTGAACCTGGAGTTTCCTGACGTGCCTTTTCAGGGTATTTCAGGGTATTCCAGGCAAGAGAAAGAAAGATTTTGACGGCATGAGCTAACTTCTGTAGCACCTTTTGCTACAAGAAAAATGTAGAGCTAGATACCTTATTTTTAATCATTAAGAAAACAAGGCAGAGAGATCATGGCTTCACTTTCAGGTCTCTTACAGTCTTTGTCCACAACGTCAACCCAGCCAGGAACCAAACATAAGTCTTCCAAGCCTCACTGAAGTGATTTATCCTGCGAGTCACACTTAGCTCTCCCAACCATTTATACACCAAGAAGCTGGGCAGAACCTGCAGAACTTCACCCAATGTTAGAAACAACCTTAGGTCAAATGTCCAATTAATACCTTTTTACATAAGATTATTCCATTCTTTTTAGAGTAATCCAATTACTTAAATCAAACAGAGGCTTTATCTCTCAAACTACCTGAAGATTACTGATCTCTCTACAATGGAGTAGCATAGAACTTTCTTCAAAGTAATTTCAGGCCTCTCCAAAAAGCTGAACTTTAGCATCAAACAATTTCAGAGATCACTGACTGTTCAAATAGATTTCTCCTCAGAACAGTTTCCATTACAAGTTCTGAATAAAGGGACAATCAAAAAATGACAAGTTGTTCATGTTGTCTCAACATGGGATGAATTTCTATAGAACATATATTTAGATAATCATCAATCAGAGGAAAAGTAAATATGGCAAAAGTAAACTCTGGTATTTTAGGACAGATAACAAATACCAAAGAATGTAATGAAACCAGACCTACACATTTCTCAATAGCTTAAGCATTTTTCCTTGTGGAGGAGGAAAAAAAAGTGTTTAAAAAAAAACTAGGAATTTCAGCAAGAACATCAGAAGCAGTCAGCTCTGCAGCCTCCATAATTCGATTTACATCCTGTGACTGTCTCAATCAGGCTGAAGATATTGAAAGAAATCATATTATAAAGTATTTAGGAATAATCTACTTAGTTAACAGGGGCTGAAGTTTCTTATTTCCAGCCACTTAGTATAAAACATGCTGCAGCAGTGCTCATCACCTGCTTACATCTTTGACCATTCCATCTAGTATAACTGTACTATACAGCTATATAACTTTCAGTTTATAATAAGACTTAACTTGCTGCTGAGTATTTCTGGCACACGTAAAGACAAAGAAAACTCAGTTAGCTGAGCAGAATAGTACAGAGTTAAAGGCAGTCACTGAGTAAGCATTCCAATAGCTTTTCCAAGCCGTTTTATATTACATATGCAAAAAAATCACCTTCAAATGCGTTAGAAACAGGGTGTGGAGGAGAAAGGAAAGTAGTAACACACACACACAAAATGTAAACAGCTGGTATTAGAAAGGCACAGATTTCTCCCTCTCCCAATAAGATGAGCTACAGGGATCCACTTTTTGCGAAAGGTCAGATTTCTGTGCAGAAAATATTGTCCAAACATGGCAAAACACATTACTTCATCCTTGAGGTGATCAACAGACCACAACAGCGGAGCATGTACTGGATTATTTGTCTCACATTTCTCTCTAAAATGCTGCAAGTGCAAATTGTATTATAATTATCCTTACTTATTGTCCTTTATTTTAATGACTGTTTTTACTCAGTTTTCCTTTGAAGTGAACTCATTTAGTTAGCTGGTCTCGAGAGATCCCATGAGTGGAGCACCACACACATTTTGCACCTCTCCTAACATACCTCTAGCATTGCTTCTACACAATTCTTATTTCTGCATAAAATGCCAACCAGAAAGGAAAAAAAATATAATAAATGAAGGAAATGAAGGCAATTCAACTCTCTTGGGGAAAAAAATGATGCTCATTAGAAGAGCATTATGACACAGGTCCTATTGTCCTTTCCACCCTAATTCAAACATGGACTTCAAGCACCATTCAGCAAAGGCAGGGGTGGAGATGCTACAAGCTCTCACGTGGCAGAGCAGCCTGGAAAGGAGACACTTTCACTGGCAGAGAGACAAATGACAAATAGCAGCAGTGTGATTATGGCTCATTTAAAAAAAATCCACATTCCCAGACAGTACCTTACCTAAAAGGCCATGGAGTTCATGTTAATGGGAAGCAGGACATAAAATTGTTCTGTGGCACCAAAGAAAGTGAGGAGTAATTTCCTGTAATTTATGCAGAGGCACATGGGCTATGCGAACACATGCACCTCCTTGCACATGTATGTTAAATACAGACAGGAATATAGAAGATGGAGAGTACGAGTGAAGAGACATGACAGTTGCAACAAATATCCCACAACAGAAATGCCCATCATCAATGGAGCAGCAGGGCATCTTTTTTACCCCCTCTAAATATTTCTCAGGAAGTCAGGTAGGATATGTCTCTTCTTAGCTAAATAAATAAATAAATCAAAACACCTTCAGACTTTTCAAATTGTATATGCTCATTTTACTTCACTAGTCCAAGCATCACTTTCTAAATCATTGTAATTTAAAATGTTGAAATTTGTTTTAAAAGTTCTGTGCAAGTCAGAAATAATAAAAAAAGCCTCTATCATTTTCAGGTATGTGAAGTTCACTTCATAAAGCTCATGCACTCAGATCACTGAAGGGCAAACAGTCAGATACTTTTCACATGGCATTAAAGACCAATGGGAAATGCAAACCACTTAACAAATGAAGCTCCTTACACTGATCCTTTTTGCCAAGGTCCCAGTTAAGAAAATGAATGGCTTTTTAAAAGGTCACACAGTCATATAGGAAAGTCTACTTTCATCTGCAGTGCTGGGCTGAAAAATACTATGGCTTTTGCTCAGCAGCATAACCCATAGAACTACGAAAGGCTAGGAAATCCAGATAACTTATCAGTCCACGTTCAAGTTATTAGCCATGTGCTATCTGAATGCAGCACCATGACCAGTTTCAGCAATTACACTCCATTCCTCAGATTTCTTAGATTATCTTTCTAGCACACTCAGTATTTAAGGACTTTTTTTGTCACTTCATGAGTTAACAGCAGCAGAGCTGCCCCATTAAGTTCCTGGGACATGGGCTCGCAGTGCTAAACTGAGTATGGCGGCAAAGACCCCCTCTGCAAAGCATAAACACCATAAAAAAAGGTCAAGCATTTTCATACAGCTTTGCTAATGAGGGTCAGGGCCTGACTGGACTTGTTTTGGCCTCCAGCCTAGCAACAGTTTCTGTATTGGCTAAACTCTGGGAAGTTCGCTGTTATTTTTAAATGATTTGCATCTTTCTTGCCTTTCTTTGGGAGCACTGGAGACACCACAGAGACCACCTCAACGCGAGCCAAGCAATTCCTGCGCTCTCCGATTCAATTGGCACAGGGACATCTGAAGACAATAAATTGGCACTATACGCAGTTAATACTAAAAATAGAAAGCTGGTTATATTGAGCTTACCCTATTAATTGTGGCAGGAGCCTTGACTGAATCAAAAATCATGAACTAGTGACTCTATGATTCTATGACTCAATAACTATATTTTATTCAAAGTCTGATCACAGCCTGGATATGTAAGCTAACTGAACTGAACTAGACCTGGCTTCCAAATTACTTCCTGATTACCTCTCAGCTGTCAACAGCAGCATCTATCCATCTATCTGGAGATCTGCAGTTAAAGGGTCATTTAAGGCTTCAGACCAGAACAGTCCGTACTTTCAGATTATATCTGCATTTTTCTTTTCCTAGCAGAAAGCACCAAAAAAAAAAGTCAGTGTCAGATTATCTTATTTTAGCACTCAATGCCAGATAACATTACAATCATAAAGGTGTCCTAAGAGATTTAACCCATAATCGAAGGTAGACTTTTATAATCTTTTACTAACTTGAAATATATTTTCACTCTTCAATGATTAACTTCTCAATTTCTAGCAAGTAATACTAGAGACAGAAGGCAAAGGTGGGTTCTTTGCAAGGCCCTTCAAACCTTCTTGAACTCCACTGGGACAAGGGTCACTCACCAGGCTGGGACTCCTTGCAGGGCCCTGCCACTGCCAGCCAAAATGTACATTTATCTATTGCTCTGTATTTTTTAAATTCCTACCGCAAAGTATCATTCTGTGGGAATCACTACTTGACGTCTCAACACTTAACACTCAAAAACTGCTACATTTTATTCTGATTTATCATTGCCTCTAAGAAACCATAATACAGACACCAAAACCTGAGGGAAACCAGATATACAGCACCAGCAAGTCCTTCCATGCCCTTGTGTTTTGTTGCTCTGTTTTTGTTTTACAACTGGTGTTGATCTTTAGCCATGACCAAGCAATCATTATAGTGGTTGTGCAATATTACCAAGTGTGACAACAAATATTATTATAAATTATTGCACAGAGAAAAAGTGCCCTTGTCACACATAATTATTGTAAGGAAACAACAGTTCAAACTTCAAGTATCAGGTATACTAAAACCAAGAGGTAGAACTGAATTCTGAAAAGCAAGTGGAGGGAAGAGTATTTGTATTTTTAAGATAAGAAAATCATACCTTAGTAAGTTTCCAGGCAAAATTACACAAAAACACTGTAAAGAAAAACAGAGCAATGAAAACAATGAGTCAAGCACAAAGCTCCAAATTTTTAAACATATAACAGAAAGTTATTGAGATTGGTAGGAAGATAAACTACAGCCAAGAAAATGAATAAAAGCATGTAAAACTACAAACTTGCCAGTCATAATATTTTTATTTACACATATGTATGTACATAGATACATACAAAGACAAGTCTATTCACATTCAATGTCTTAAAGAAAGTATCAGATAGCAACTCAATATTCAAGAGAAATTAATTTTGGGACTGTGCATGAAGATTTTGTTATCCAGTCTACCACTAGCAAACTACCGACAAATCACCACCACTTTGTGTTAACATAGCATTGACACACACACAAACAACAAAGATGCATAGTAACAAATCCTGTCACCTTTTCTATCTCACAGAGTGAGTTTATACTCATATTAAGCAAAATTACAGCTTTCAGAAAAAAAAGATGATAGATCCCAGATTAGACAATCTCTCCTTTTAAAATTGTATTGAATGAAAATGCCTTAAAATTTCATTAACAAAGAATTCAAGTGAGTTAATATTACCCACTACCCTTCCAGAATCTGCAAATTGACTGCTCTGAGACCTGAAAACATAGTGGAATTCAAAGGTCTGGCACATGTGCTCTGCAGCACATGCTTCTGTCCTGTGGCCAAGGGGACAGTTGCTGCAGAAGACACGCAGGCAGCCCCCGCAGCCCTGCGGCCCCGGCCAGCCTACCACAGGTACCCGGGGCAGCTACGTGCACCACTTGGCGTGCAGGGCACAGATCCCTCCTGCAGGATGAGCAGGATATAAGCAAGCTGTCATCAAGGCATTTAATGCAACCAAGTCCTGGTAAACACCTTGCCCAAGAGCCCTGCGGATGGACAGGAAGCTGGGTGCAGGTCACACTAGACATTCTGGCTGGAAAAACTTGTTCTGGGCTACCGCAAAGCAGGTAGTTGGGCCAGAGCAATCTATTCGCCTTACCCTTTGGGCTAAGTGTGGATGGTCACCACCAGAACATTTCTGTTCACCAACATTCTGCTCCTCAGCAAAGGGATGGACTATAAAGAGCAAACAACTGGCAAATGCTGGATTGCCATATGTCACCTTGTCTGCAAAGAAGGAGGCATCAGCATGAAGTAGCTGCATAGATAGAATGGTAAAACAGGTAATATGCAGAACGAAACACTCAGAAAGGTAGTTTCTGTGTGTCAAGGGAAACTTCTATGACAAGCAAACAGGTGATAATCTTTAAGGGGGAGGGAAAACAGGTCTTCATCACTCCACAGCAGAATTTAATTAATCTCCTTTTTGTTTTTGCAAACTCACCCTTCCCAAGCAGTTGCAACATACTTCTACCTGCCTATGCTTCTATATGTGGCTACTAGAAAAAAATATCACGTCGGGCAGAGTGAAATCTCGAGCCACTTCCCACCAGTGGTGGTAAAAGTGGAAGGCAGGACACAGTAATGCTTTTAGGGACCATGTTGCACAAAACAATAGAGGAAACACAAGGACAGGAGAGATTTGTCAGAAAAGCAAGAAAGGAAAAAAGGCTACTTAGTTTTATTTCTCCCCAAGAGTAAAGAGAGATGGGGTAGAAGGGTGTAAATGTGTCAACTCTTAAGCAGATGTAGGAAGAATTGTAATCTTCTGCAAGCATTTCTAAATATCTAGAGAGAGGGGAAAATATTACCATCTAGAGTGTTTCACAGCTTTACTCATCACATTGGGTTTCAGGAACACTGGGTGGACCTCAGATAACCCTTTGTATAAGTGATAATTTTTGTCTGGGATAGTTATCTTCAATTTTTTTTTTAAATCAGTTCCTGCTACTTAGAAGATAATTTTTAAACTTCTTACACTACCATAGTTTAGGAGCCACTGCAGTAATAGATGCAAGGGGAAAGGCCATCCCTGCAGAATATCCCCTGGAAGTTAGGAAAAGAGTGTCTTAATGAGTGACCAGAAACAGAGAGACATTATAGGCAGAAAAAAAAAAAAAAAGAAATTCAAGGAAGGCAGTGATAGAGTAAAATGTTGGCAGATCAATGGAAGCAACAATACACACTGCAGGAGAAGAGGAAACCAGTGCTTATTAAGACACAGCTGGACAGACTCTGCATCTTCAACTTATCTCCTGTTGACTCTGTGACTCACTCTGACCCAGCAGCTCCCTCACAACCAACATGCTGTAGCCTTTGCTTTAGGAACTACAGGTGAAGAGATAAAAAGTGCCAACCATTTTCACCCATGTCTAGAGAGCGGCAGAATCCAGAATCTGCACCCTTTCCAAATTGCCATTTCCTCTCATTCCTAGTACCTGCTCCCAAATTCTTTCCCTTCAAGCCCTGCTGTCATCCTCAACATCAAAGAGTTATGAGGACTTGGAGGCGTTGCAAGCAGGTTTTGCTCAGAAGACAACACATCAGAGCCCCTTGTCCAAGTGATTCAGCCACCTGCCTCTTTGATCATGCCCACTTCCACTTTTCAAAATCCTGTGAGGAAAATGAGTCATGCTTATGTGAGGATACCTGCTCACACAGCTTTCATCCTCCCTGTAATTAAAGTGACTTTAAAAAGTACACACAGAGACTCTTATTTTAAATGGCTACTCTTACACCAGAAATTTTGGTGTAAGGACACGGCTTCTAGAAGGATTCTAGGCAGAAGTTACAACACATATCCTGACTGGAAAACACCAGTCCTAAATCAGACTGTTTGCTGTACAGGATGCAGCTCATCTTCAAAGAGAAGATGGTACCTTTGTAAGCTACCCAGTGACCAGGCTGCCTGCAACTCTGCCTACTAAGAGTCACGCTGCCTCCCAACATTTGGCACAAGCAAATTATTCACCACCAACATAGAACTTTACATGCAACACGAAACAACTTTGACAAAAAGTTGTTTCCCCAACTGCACAAACACAACTAGCTCACGAGGCTGCTGAAAACAGCAGTTCTGCCATCTGGCTGCTCAGTCCCACCCCACACTTGTGCAGGCACGAGTGTTTGTGAAGCCATGCAATGATCTAGGGAAACCAATCTCTATAAAAACCAACCTAGACAAAAACAAAAACCCCCCCAAAAAATCAAAAAACCCCAGTGATGATCAGATCATTTCTCTGATCCAACACACTGTGTATGCTGGCACAAGCAAGGGAACACGCAGAAACTGGATCACAAATTTTGATGGCAACACCATTTTCAAAAGTCCATTTACCTAGCAGTCTTTCTGAAGGCCAAGCACTTAAGTTTCAAAAATATTTAAGCACACATGTGAGTTTTCAAAAAATAATTTTAGTTAAGTGAAGACTGTGTTCTTTTTAAAGCAAGTAGGAGAAAATAAAAGCTAAAATAAAAAGTGATCTACCAATTACAAAGAGGAATCAAAACACTAATTGGAAAGTGGTTCAGTGGCAACAGTCTTCACCTTTGCCTCAGTTTCCTCTATTAATAAGAGAGAGGCAGTAACACTAATCTATAATAAAACACTGTGATACAACTTAAGGGCGGGGGGGCACCCAACAGTACTGTAGTAACAGGATAATGTTGTAAAGGAAAGACACAGCCAGAAATCATCTCTCTCCCTGGAGGACACTTAGGCCACAGAGCTGATGCTCTAACCGATGGTGGCCTGGCATGGAGAGCAGACAGGGGACAGGGCAAAATGGCTACCAAGGAAGTTCTTAAACAATCGGCATCTACGAGAGGACATACATGGATTTACAGAAGACCAGGGGAAAGAAACTCCCAGCAGAATCTCTCTGCCCTGCTTTCCTTACTGGCACTCACGCAACTGCGCTGGAGTTATAAAGAGCACACAGGGAAAACTCGCCGGGGTGGCAGGTTAAGTAGGAATCCACAGAGCTGGGTTGTCATGACAGCAGCAGAAAGTATGCAAGAGATGTACAGATCCTAGACGTTTAGAACAGCAAAGATGCCAAATAAGATCGTTAACACATGACATTATTTAAAACACAAAAAAAAGCACATGCTGCATGTGATTACCGAAACACTGACTGCATGAGAACTCTGTGCACCGCTGAGCATGCCCCATGCTCCAGGAGGCAAACACCACAA
>JAUBOD010000222.1:5478123-5508841 GCA_032353885.1 Nothura maculosa | reverse complement strand
GCCCCCCGCCGCCGCCGCTGCCGCCCCGCCGCAGTGGGAGCCGCCGCCGCCGCCCGGGCCGGCCGAGCCCGAAGGAGGCGAGCTGGAGAGTTTCTGCTTCTTCACCCCGCAGCAACCCGCCGCCATCTTGGAGCCGTCTCCCCCCACGCAGCGCTTCCGACCCATGGCGGGGGGGCCGGCCGGCCGGCCGGGGGACGTGCGGCGGCCCGCTCCGCCTCCCGCCGGGCCCGCTCCGCCTGCAGGGGGAGGGAGGGAGGCGGAATGAATGGGCAGAGGAAGATGGAGGAGGAAGGGGCGGGAGAGAGGGAGGGAAGGAGACACAGAGAGCAGCGTTAGCGCCCGCCCCGCTTCAGGGAGCCGCGCGGTCGGCGCGCCGCTTCCTGCGCTGCCGCCCTGAGGGGAGCGCAGCGCCCCGCCGCTGTGAGGGGAAATAGCGGCGGGCGAGGGCGGCCGGGAGCGGCCGCTGAATAACTGACGTGACCAGAGTTGCCTTTCTGTGAAACAAAAAGAGGAAAGAGAGAAAGTGGCCAAAAAAAAAAAAAAAAAGAGAAAAGAAGGGAAAAGAAAGAGAGAAAATGGGGAGGGGAAAAGAAGGGAAAAAGAAAAAAAAAGGAAGGGAAAGATAAAAGAGGAAAAAGAAAGAGGGAGAAAAAAAAGTATAAAAAAGGCAAGAAAAATGAAAAAAGAGATTGGAGAAAAGGCAGAGGATGCAGGTGTGTGGTGGCAGGTGGTCAGCGTTGGGGCGTTTGTGAGCAACACCCATGAGGGTTAATGGCCGCCCTGTGTTACAGGTGGAGCCTTGGTGCCTGCTGCAGCCATACAGCCGGTCACCTGGGCCTGGAGATCCACCCAGGACGTCCCTGAGGGCAAGAGAAGCCTGCAGGGAGAAGCATGTGAGTCTCTGGCATGGTGGAAACCCAATGCGCCAGGCCAGGAGGATGGGGGTTTTATTTTACATTAGCCTCATACATACCTATGTCCGAATTCACAGGGAGATTCCCAAGGGACTCAAAGCATTTTAAAAGCTATGTGTATATTTAGAAAAGAACACTTCACCCATCAGCATTATGCAGCGATCTCTGGCATGGGACATAGCAGCTGCTTCATGTGGAATAGCAGCACCACAATATCAAGGAAGACAAGGGACTGAAGGCTTTCGTACACAGTTAAAACAATATTCTAATGTTAGGGAGATGGAAAATCGCTACTCAAGTTAAAGTATGGTCTACACAAAGTTTGCACCACCACAGACTGCTTAGAGACTCAGTCTTAAATCTGTTTTTGAAAATGGTTTCTCCGGTATCTTTATAGTGTTAATGCAGTCTTGCTCTTTGAGTCATTGTGGGATTCAAAGAGAAAAATCACTATTTACTAGAGCTTGAAGGCGCCTACTAATGGATTTAAAAGCCCTTTGGAGGGCTTCTGTCCAAATACTGCCCTAATCTTCCCTTGTTTTGGCTGTAAATCATAGCCTGAGGTGAAACAGCTGTAGGGAATGATTGCAAACAGGACAGAGGAGAATTAAATGGTGTAAATCAGTCATTTTCAATTTTTAAGTTCAGTGTTTACATTTGGAGCTGCTAAAGGCCTGGGAAGGGAACTGAGCTTCCCCTCTCTCAAACTATTTCTATGTTCCTTGCAAAACAAAGGCAAAGTTCTCTGTTTGTGGGATTCATTTGTGTAAATTCAGTTAGCAGTGACACCTTCTGTTGCTTTTGGGAAGAGTTTTTTGCAGGTAGAAAATTCTGCCTTTTCTAATGGTTTTAACACCCTACATTCTTTAAGACTACGTTGTACAAAAGTATAAAACAATTGCAGAAGCTTTTGATGTAGATGGAAGTGTAAATGACACTGCACCAGGACAGAAGGTTGTGAGGTTCAGTACAGTCTCAGACCTGCAACTGATGTTCTTGTGCACTATCGGGGCTACTGATCTCTTTTAAATTAAGTATTGCATCAACGCTCTCTGAATGAAAGGGTAAATTAAATATATACTTTCACATTTTTTTTTCAGCTCTGCAGATGTTCCTTGTTACATTTGCCTGTATTTACCAGTAGTTGTAGTTGTGAACCTGTTTTATCTAACCACAATGACTGTGTTGTAAAACATATGTGTTTTTATTTAGTTTTATCTTTTAGAGGTAGTAGCAAATATATTAATACAACTGTGAATTTATTGTTTACTGGAATAAGGAAGACACAATTTTACTATCAATTATTTTTGTCAGTATCTTGAAAGCAAAAGAACTGTATACCCACAAAACCTCTTTTTTAATCATTCAGTGGGAAATTTCCATTTATATTAGAGCAAGAGTTTATTCTTTGGGTCATCTGGCTTCAGGAACCTGCAACATCCACTTCACTGGCCCTTTACGTCAGTTAAAACTTGCATTCCTTTATATTTCTTGTTACAAGGACCCTAAATGTGTTTGATTCCTTCATTTATAAGGTACTTTTGTATTTTGCTAACTTTAGCAGATTTTCTCCTGCCGTGTCTCATATGCAGTCAAATGTAAAGAGTGAACTCAGTATAAAAATCAAAACCTTTTAACCACATGAAGAAGTCTAGTATGGTAGTGCAATTAAATCAGTTTAATTTACATATAAGCTGTTCTTTCTGCCTCCAGCTATTTAGCTACCTATCTAACATCTCCAAAATCTTAGAATTGTCCCATGTTACAAGTTAGATATCTAAAATTCCTTTTTTTTTAAATTCAAAATTATAACCCATCATTCTTGACAAGAGCTATTAGAGAAATAGTGATGGGAGAAATAAAACTACTTGCAGAAAGGTATTTCTGAGAGATTCAAAGCTACACAAAAGGACTGTCCTTGAAAAAAATCAAATTGGCTTGTATCTGGGGAAAATGGTGTCATACTAGGTGTGATCTAATTCATTTTCAATCTGAGGTAGAATTGGCACTGGTTGTAGTGGGAGTCAGATTGTTCTCTAGTCAACCAAAAGATGATCTGTGTTCTGAGGATCTTACAGTCTAACTACAAGAAAAGAAATAGAACAAGGAAACAATGAGCCAAAATTGGGCTGCATCATAAGCAGAGTCATATAATACCTGCTTTATTAGCAGCAGTTCTTTTAATAGGCACTGTGACAGGTGAGAGATTTAAACAGGGACTTAATAACATATTTAGGCTGTGTTGCCATATGCTTTTCTGCAGTAGCAGTGTTGGTTTAGGCAGCTCTACCTCAGCTGATTGTTCCTTTTCCTGTCCCACCCTTTCTGTTGTGTTCACAGGCTGTTAGTGCAGATGTGAGGCAGAAGATCAAGCTGAAAAACAATCATTCTTTTTCCCTGGATTATTTGTTCAGTCAAATCAGTTCTCCCGTCTGGTTTATCAGAGGGCTGCACAAAAAGCTATGGTGGCAATTTGGAGGGGATATAAAAGTTGAGAATTAATTGCCTCAGGCAGCTTAAGCAGTACTGGTGCAAAATGACAAAATGCAGCTTCAAGTGACATTGTACATATATATGTATGAGGAAATTGTCAGAAATTACGGCAGTGTTTGAATTTTAAATAATAGGTGATGAAGGTTATGACCAGACAGGGAAAGATACAAAGAACAGGATAAGAATAGGGAGAATTAGGGGCCTTAAGATTAAGCAAAACTAGCTTATGCTTGAGATGGTAGAGAAGTCAGAGCTAAAGAAAGAGCGGGGAAGGGAGACCTTCTTTTGAAAATGCATTATTTTGTACTTTCCTAGTATTAAAGGAAACATTATACTACAGTTTATTTTCTGGAAACCAAGTGCCATAACAGTGAGCAATATTGTACAACTAGAGTATAATATTCTAGAGGTGAGTCTGTATTGACAGCCCCCAGAACTCAGAGGTTAAATTCTGTATTTGCACTTCCTATCTTAATGATCTTTTTTGGATGGGTCTGCTATAAACCTGGAAGATTTATATACTAAGAACCCCAGTTTGGTCTGAGGAGTTCCTGCCCATCACAGAAAAGGTCTAGACGGCTCTGCCTTTGCCCTGCAGCCTCCAAAGCATGATGGGTGTAGCTGGGAATAAAGTGGTTTTTGCCTGTATTGCTTTCCCAAACTGCTGTGTTAGACTCTTAAGGCTCCTGTGAATTTGCCTCAGTATATTCTGCTTGTAGAGAATGCTTACCACTCATGGATATACTCGTTCCCTGACCCAGCCATACCCAGGAGAAATTAAGGCAGCTCAGAATCTAGGCCATAAAGCATGCTCAAAATCCAATAAAGTATTGTAATGAAAGTTAACTTGCATATCTGAAAACAGTAACTGTTCCTGCCAGTTAGAGGCTGTATCCTGCTATTGTTCCATATATCAAGCTCTTATTGAAGTCTCTTCTAAAATCTGTACAAAAAGCCATCTCAGGATGTGATACCAGGCACCAGACAAAAGTTCCTAACATGTTGTGTTACTGGATTACTGACTCTGTTTCATATTTTGAGCTATGTTAAAACTTAACCATTCTATGGAGCCAGTATGTGCTATTTTAAAACTAACATTGTTTTACAGACATTTTTCAGTTTTGTGTAAACTAGGTTTAGTCCTTTTAAAGCACCTGTGCATGGAATTTGCAATGCAACATTGGGCATTGGTTTGTAAGCAGACGTATTCTAAAATGTTTTTTGTCAAACTGTGTATCTAGGCTGGACAGTCTCCTAACTTGAGATAAAACATTAAATATATAAAGTGTTAGTGGAGTTATTCATTTTTTAATTAAATAATTATTATATCTTGTAATAGATGAAAAGTGAGACTAGTAGCTGCTTTTTCATAGAATTCTTTTCACGTGATGTTGTGACCTAGAATCTTCCTGAAATACTGTTAGTGCAATATCCTATGCTTTGTGAATGTATTTTCCATTATGCAACGATAAAAGGAAAATGTAGTTGGTGTAGCTCTACTCTCCGCGTAAATTCACCATGATTTCATTGAGGTCAGTGGAGCTACAGTGATTTATGCTAGCTGATACATTAATAATAAGCCTTAGGACATATTTTTTGACATGGCTTTTTGTAGTTGTCTCCTTCACAATATATTTTCCACTAATGTGGAGTGACTATATGTATTAATAGCATTTCTCATTTCTAAGGAGATCAGTGTGCCAACTTTAAAAGTTTTAAATTAATAAATTTAAAACAATATGATGTTATCTCTTTATCCAGTGTAGACATAGAGGTATCTATTCAAATCTAGCAGCAATTTAGCAGGAAACAGAAGTTAAACTGTGCTAGGAAAGAATGTTAGCATTTTTAAGTGAATCAGGAATTTAGGATGTAATCACTCACATTAAAATCTCATCAGGCAGCAGGACTACAGCTGTTTAAAGCATAACACCAGGTCTTTAACCACCACCATTGGTTGGCACTTAAGATTTTACATCTTCTCTAAAAACTATGACCTGAAACTTATATTAATGCTTAGTTAAGTCAAAAGAGCAGAAATTTCAGAAAAGTGGGAATGGTAACAGCATCAGATGATTGTTAACAATGTTAGTTATTTAGGCTCACAGAAAATGCAGCCATAAAAGGATAGCTACAGAGCATAAATTTTGATCTTGCTTTTCATAAAAGACTGTATTCAACTTTCCTTTTTAGATATTAGTTTTCTTATGAAGTACTCTGAAGTTCTTCTGACTGCTGTTTTTAATATCTTTTTGCACATATTAACTGGCCTTTGGTGTGAAGGAGTTTCACCTGTCTACCTTTAATATCCAGCCCTTACCTTAGGTTCATGCTCCCTTGTTCCAGTATTTTACCCTGCTCAGGTAGAACTGAAGCTGTCATCTCCCTATTCCTTCAGAAAAAAAAAAAAAGAGGGAGGTACTGTGTTTCTTTTTTCTGAGACTGAAAAAACTTTTCTTTAATCTTTGTGAATAACAAATACCCATGAATCCTGCTTGCCCTCTACTGTTATCACTTCTGTAAAAACCTTTTTATGGTAAAATGACCAAGAACTGCTTCCACTGTTCCAGACGGGGCTCCACTAGTCACTTTTATTAGACATTTTTAGTTATACTTCACAAAATATTTTTAGGTATTGTTTCAGGAAAATGCTCATTAGCTGCAGCAGACTGTTGCAGTATTTAAAAATATGTGTTGATCAGAAGCATTTCTCCTTCTACAGTATTGTAACTTAGCATTATTTACAGAATGCATTTTTTTGTGTTCCCTAGAAATACTACCCTTCTTTATCCTCAATGTCTGGATAACTTAACCTCGTATCTTCCAGGACTTCTGATCTGTACATGTCAGCCTGAATATTACACCAATCCTCCTTTATGTGTCTGGTTTTATAAAATCACCATTTATGTCACTTTGGTGAACTTATCTTTCTCCAATTTTAATATGCAAAGAAAAATCATTCCCAGTGCACTAGGTTCATACTATCAAATGCCAGTGTTTTGCTATGTGCTGCTATGAACTTCTAAAAGAGCCTGAAGATATAAAGTATGTTAATTAATAGCAGATGTTACCCTTTGTGGCAAAAAGCCAGCAGGGTTCCAGCCAAACCTTCCTCACTGCAGTTGTTACCTTCAGCATTGGCAATTGTAGCTGTGAGTGCAGCCCCAGCAATGCTGATCGTCACGGCGTGTCAGGAGTCACCCTGTCACCCTCCCTGACTGCTGCCACCTAACTTCCCTGCAGAATGTCCAGCTCTTCTCACTATTAAATATTTCTTATATCCTTAAGACTTACAGAGGAGACTAGCAGGCTTCTCAATAGAATATGTGGGAGTTGGTAGCATTCAGTGTCTCACAGAGCTGGAGCCTTACTTGTCCAGGTTTTCTAACATAATGTTATAGCAAAAGTCCATCCTTTCATACACGTTTAAGTCAAACAACTCCAATGAAGTTAATAGAATTTTACCAACTGTGAAAGAATGATGAGTCCAAAATCTGGGACCTGCAGATTCCCATTGTAAACTGATGAGAGATTTGTCTGTTCCTAGATCTCCGAATTTATTTTCTGGGTTCAAGGCAAACTTTATATAGATACATATACTTGCACACACGTATTCCTCAAAACAAAGCTGTATGTTCCAACCTTAAGGATATCTCCTCATTCTTCTCATCCCCCAAATTTTATTCTGACTCCAGGAAACTGTATTCAGTCTGCTCTCAATTTTTGTTATTCATTGTATAAAGTAACTACTTTTTATAATAATTCTTCTTGGAAAGTAGCTGTTAAACATCCAAACTTCAACAAAGTTTCACCTAATTCTCAACACAGTAGTCTTAGCCCTGTTGTGCATCCTTTCATTACTCACACTCTTTACACTCTTTCATTTACTACTTTTGATACTCCTACTTTCCCATTATCTAAGCCAGTCACTGCTATCTGATATTACTGCCATTAAAGGTAGATGATTTTTAACAAGATCATTATTTAAAATAAGGCAATATGTATTTTTTTATTTAAATATCACATCAAATATCAAATTATCTCCTCTGCTAATGAGATAATCTAGAACATGAAAAACATTCTTCTGTTATTTCTTTGTTAAAAGAACACTTTTCTGTCAATTGTAATGTCTAACTGTAAATACAATAATGAGGTTTTTTTCATTAACAATTAGAATTCTGGATTTGCTACTATCTTCTATGACAATGCATCTTTATAATAATGTGCTCTTTAGAAATGATCACATGTTCAAATAGTCATTGTGACTTAAAACAATACTTGAGTGCAAATTGCAAGTGGGAGAGGGTAGAGGGAAGCCTAGCACAGCATGACCAATGTAAGGAAGTATTGTTGAAATATTTCAAGGCTATCATTTCATGGGGTAAGTCCTTACATCTAATAGGAAGAATTTAGAAAAAAAAAGTATTTTTTTAAAAAAAACTCTGGATTTACCTTGTTGAAAAACAATGACAGTTTGAATTCTCTCAGTTTTTCTATCATGCTTATTTTCTATTTGTTTTTGTAGGGCAAAGACCCATTGTCCAGTGCCATCACGTTCAACTCCTACAGCGGCCTGTAAGTATCTTGTCTCTAAATTCTCTTTTACAATAGAGCAGCTGCATAAAAACCTCATGAATACTGAAAATGGGCCTTTCATTGAACTATCATTAGGCATTATATATATAGGGATGCAGTGTAATTTATTTTGTAGCTTGTCTTGTCATGTTCAATGCATGTAGTTCAAGGGTGTGTATATATAGTGTGACATGCCTGTGTTTTAAATACTAGCTTGTAATCTCATTCACTGCATTTTAAATGTAAGATTTACAGTGTACCAGAACTAATTTTAAGTTATTATTAAGGTACTCTTACTCTTAAACTAAATCTTTACCTAGTTAAATAAGAACTGAGTAGTATTAAAGAAAAATATGACAGTTGCCGTTTGATAAACAATTACCAAGTGTTACATGTTGAGAGTAGAAAATGGATAGCATTTTATTTTATGAGTCCACTAACTAATAGTGAATTAGAATAAAACTCCTGTGGGAACACATTTGACATTCACATGAATAACAGATGAGTTCATTATCATTCCCTGCTTATAAAAAGAATGGCAAATGAATTCATAATTATTAGGCACTTAAAAATAACACATACCCCCAAAAGATATGATTCTGCATTAAATACCCGGCTATAGTTCAGCTGCAGGGCTTTGAAAAACCTGAAATGAAATGGTAGCACAGCATCTAGCTGAAATTGAATGGCAGACTGATGGTTTGGTCATTCATCACGTTTTTAAAAGTGCTTGTTAAACAAAGTAATGAAGACCCACTCATATTCTATTTAATGTGTCTGAATTAATTCTGAAATTTGTAGGTGGGTGTTCCATGGTATTCTCTTCCACAGTAGAGAATATGTATTAGATATATGGTGCAGGAAAGGATTTTGCTGGAGATATGTATGTAGAGGATTACAGTGCATATGGCTACTGACACATTCTCATATCTTAAGTGCCTATGGGCATCTCATTTGGAATATTTATTAGACCTGAATTTTGTAGGGCTCTTTGTTCATGGATATGTGGTAGCAGATACAATAAATGCCATTCAGGACGGTCATTTTGCTAGAAGTGACATGCTCGAATCCTTGCCAAGCCATCACATTAGCATATGGCTGGCAGCCTGGCAGGAGACAGCTCTTCTATGGGTTGTAGCCTCTGCCCTGTAGTAGCACCAAGACCCCAAGGGTCCCAGAAGGTTAGCTTGCCTGCCAGACAGACAGGGAAGGAGGAGGCTGAGAACAAGGTTTTGGAGGAAAACACTGAGCATTTGCATAAGAGGAGAAGGGGAAATGGCAAATGCCATTCTTTGAACTACTGAATCAAGGACATAAACAGAAAATGGATCAGAAGTAAATCAAATTAAGATAGTTCTAAGTGTTGCCAACACCCAAAGAGAGGCAGAATTCTTGTATCCCCAAATCTTAGAAGTGATCTGGATGCTTTTCTGGAGTAGAGTGAAGAAGATTAGAGTTTGCTACATAAATTCTGATCCCAAGGAGGGCCCTTTTTGGTTTTCCAAGGAACAGAGAAATAATATGAATTGGGACTTATGTTATACTCCCAGTGCAAAGGTAAGGAGATGTGTGAAAGACATCTGCAGATCTGCATTTAGATTTTGTCACACTCTTACCATGTTTCCCAAGGTCTCTTCCCCTTTCAGCAACGCTGCCCCTACAAGAGTTCTGTGGCCCCAAACTGTATCATTGTGTTAACACCAGGAGGAAAAGCAGCTGTATCAAATGTGATCATAATTTTATTTCACTCAGAAGCCTGAAGCTGGCCGTCATAAGGTGAACCTGACTGCCTACACTATGTGCTTGAGAGAAAGGGCTGTGAGGAGGAATGACAGGGTTGGAGGGAAGAACACAGGGAAGGGACTTGTATTATTAAGAGTGAGGGCCCCGTTGTAATGCAGTCATAAAAGTGTCACAAAGTCTAGAAGCATATTAACCAAAACAGAATCTTGTGACCTAATAATTCACTTTTCTGGTCTTGCATAATTGGCACTATCAGAGAGAAATAAATAAAAATATCAGAAAAGCTGCTTGTGCTGTAGAAATTTTGTGGAATTATTTGAAAAACTATTTTGTGGAGATACATAAAACACTCCTTTCTGCTTTGGAACAATAATCACCAGATAAACCTTAAAAGGTACATAGCTGCCTGTAGAAGAATACATACTCTGTTGTACACATTGCTGAATGACATTGTTTTAATTTTAAAAGTCTATTAGCATTACAGGAGTCAACTTGCTGCTTTATCTGTATGCCTAGAGCTTGGGTATACGTCCAGACAACATATATCTAGGGCTGACCTGATTCTTTGTAGGAAAGTGAAGATCTCCAAACCTAAATCCAAGAGATAAAAGCTAATTGTGCATCAGGGAAGCCATCTGCTTCCTGCATCCTGTGGATTACTGGTTGAAGTGTGTGGTTTCGTTACAGTTATTGCCTTAGTGCAGAGTTCCAGCTCTTATGGGCCATGAGAGGACAATGCAGGAAACCTGGGCTGTCTGTGCTCTATGAAATGAGCAGGAAGAACTATTGTATTCCTGCATTCACAGACCCAAAGACCAAAACATAGCAATGATCATTCATGCTAAGTACCTTACTTAGACAACTACCTTGCTAATTTTCTAGATAAAATTAGGTAGACTTGTACCATCTCTCTGAGCGAGGAAGGAATCGGGTCCATGAAGCTTGCCAAGAGCTATAATTACTCTGACAAATCAAATCCCTGTGGTCACTAAGACACCATTTGGAAAATTAGGAAAGCAACTGCTAGAAAGGAGTTAATACTTTGAATAGAACTATAAAAGCAGCCATTGCTGAGATGCAAGGGTGAAATTTTGTAAAAGGTTTACTTTTTTTTTTTTTTTTTTAAAGAGCAGGTACTGTTGTGAGGGAATTTGAATTTACTTAATCACAGTAAGGCAAGTTTCAATCTGAATCACCTCAATTTGCAATATGTTGTCTTGCAGCATATAGCAAAACATGTTTGTTCTAAATCTTATGAAACAGTAATTACAGTAAGTAAAGGCAATTGGCAATGATTGAAATAGTAATAATACACTGCATTTCAAACATTTGTTTAAAGTGACCTCAGCCTGTTATTTTGCTGCTAGAGAACAAACCTCTCTCAAATTGCATTTGTCTACTACTGAAATGCTTCTGTAGTCTAGACTACCCAAATTAGGGCTAATTGCTAATAATTCATTCACCAAAAGATTTGTTATTATTGGCTTTGTTTTTGTAAAACGAGGATTAAAAACTAGTTCTGTTTCTTGCAAAATGCTGTGCAAATTTCATCTGTACTTATTAGATGTTAATTCCTCATCATTTCCTAGGAATAATCACAGGATCACACTTCTGCTGTGTGGTTCTTCCCATTACAGGAGAAACAGATAAGCAAGTATAATAACAAATTCAAAATTTTTGATTATAGTAGGCAGAAAACCATTCTTGCTGCTCTACTTGCAAATGTTGATGCCATCAAAAAATACTAAGAAAGGGATGAACATGGTGAGTGTAGTATGTATTTTGTATTATGTAGTATGTATTTTCCACATGTTACAAGAAAATATGTATAGAAATGTTACCATTTTTATTTTTTACTTGTATGTTGCCCTGTCTTGTGATTTAGGACTCTTTGCTGCTCTTATTCAAAATGTCAAGGACTCAGCTATGGGTTTGTTAGGAAAACATATATCCACAGCATTTCTTCACTAGTATTACAGAATGTAAAATTACATTTTTGTAATTTTGTGGTGATTTACTCTCTGAAGTTTCCAGGAGATTGAATTCTATCAGTTGTGCTAAAAGCTTTTAGCTACTGTTTTGTTAACCACCTTTTTCATAAATTATCTCACTGATTCTCAATTGTATTTGTTTTAAAGGGTGAAGGTCTTTTCAAGGTAGTATTCTTACGTAGAAAACTAAAAAAGGAAATGTTCTTTAATTCTTTAAAATTCTATGTACTTGATGGCCTCTGGATCTAAATCTTTCTCTTGCAAGAGTGTTTTCAGAATTCTAGGGAAGTCACAGTTTGCTACTTGTAGGCAATGGACAAGAGGAGAATGCAGTTAACCCCTCTGTAATTTAGGAACCATATTCATAAGAGAATTAACATTGAGGTGTACATTATATTTGCGCATTGCTCCTGTTTGCCAGTGCTATATGAATATATAGTTTCATGTTAGTTTTTAAAGAGTTTATTCTTGTTCTCAGATTTGTATTTTTAACACTGCAAAGGAATTTTAAAATCCAAATAAGAATTTATTTTAGTACATTGCTTGGAAACATTTTTGCTGTGTACAACTTCTTCATTCTCTCAGCTGTCTACTGATATTCTTCCTCTAACAATGAAAATGAAATACAGAGCTTTAATTTATTAGTGCATGTGATTTCAACCAACTGAATACATCCTTATTTCCTAGTAAAAACTCAATACCTACATTGCCTTTTTTAAGGGAAAAAGCATTAAGGAAGTCAGCCTTTTTTTCCCATAGGTAATTTCACTACTTTTTTTCCTCTCCTTTCTGTTGTTATTCTGCCAAATTAATTGGATAGGGCTTGATCAAGAGATTGGAATCAGTGGAATGTTTCCCACTGGTAGCTGTGGGCTTTGAGTTGAGACCTCAGAGGTTGAAGGCTGGATTCTGCCCTACATCTGAGCTCTTCCAAAATGGGCAGAGAAAGACTCCAAGTAGACACTATGGACCAGTCTGCTCCAAAACAAATGAGTCTGTGCTGGGATGAGTGTGTCCTGGCAGATGCAGGCTCGTCTGCAAGCAGTTTGCTCCTTGATGCCATGGTGCAGCTTGGACCTAGTGTCTAGCTGGGTCCCTGCTCAGGTGTGTAAAAACATCTCTGTCCTGGTGGAGAGGCCAGGGACGCAGAGGGCAGAGCGCCACAGGCTCCTTGGATCCCTTCAGTTACAGACTCCGTCCCCGTCCTGCACCCAGCAGAGCTGCCTGTCTGTGCTCATGCAGACATTGCTGCATAGCTGCTGCTTGACGAGAGAGATAAAAATAATCCTTGACACAGATCAACTTCATTCTGCCTCAGGGTATAAATTAAATACCTTCTCCGGGGTGCGTTTCTCTTTATAAAAGCACTAAGTTCACTTTCTAGCCTGCACTCTCTAATTCTTCCCTTCTAATTCTAGAAAAATGTTTAATAAGCAACTCTGCCACAATGAGGGTAGAGCTGCTAGTGCAAAAGGATAGAAGCTACATTAACTGGGATTGCAGGAAGCAGGGAGTTGTTTGAAAGTCTCTTGAATATTACCCTTTTTATGAGATTTAGGGCCCAAAATGTTACTTGAATTTATGAATAGAACTGGATAAAAATTTTCAATGATTTCTAAATTCCATGAGATCTCCATGAGATCTATGTGAAATATATGAGAACAGAGATTTCTGCTTGATACTTATTGATTTTTTTGTTTGATTACTTAACTGAAGAAAACATCTTTTACTAAGCTTTATTTATGAAACCTCCATGAGATATTTTCCTGGGAATTTTAGGTGATTTTGGGGCATTTGTTTGCATTCCTCCACGGGTAAGGATGTAGCTCCTGTCTTCTGCTCAGCGCATCCCCAGTGCTCCATGAGCCTTGCTGCACGTGTGGCCCATGTTCTACTGCTCTGCCTCGGGACTTGGCATTTCAGTGAGTGACACAGGAAAGGGCATCTCGGTTCTGATCGTGGTAACTACCTGCAGTGCTACAGTCCTACAGGACTTTTAGCCAGGATTTTGTCACTGAGACATCATGGGCATTGGAAGGTACAGAAAGCTGATAAAGTTTCCAAGAAAGGCTTAGCAGACCTTTCTTAGGAAGTAAAGTAGATAATGAATGAAATTGAGCTGCATGTCTCTAGTCAGAACAACACCCATGAACACACCATGAGTATCTGACTACAAATTTCTCTGATGTCCCATTCATTCCCATCTACTCCTGTGGTGGTTGTGGTTTTTGTTGGACATCTTTTAAAAAAGAAGAGCTCTTGTGCTTGCTCTGGTAGCTAAAACCCTTCACTAGGGTGGGGACACTAAGGCCAATGAAAAGGCATCACTGAGCAATAACCTCTGTAATCAAAATAGCTAACGAGTTTGCAACACAAGGAGGGAGAAATGAGCTAATTCCAAGGGAAAAGGAGCATTGCCAGTGAGTTTTGCAGATGGAGACAGGGAGTAAGCCTTGATTCAGCAAAGTACAGAGGCAGAGCCTGATTTTTAGCATTTCCAAATGCGTATATTTCAATATATTCTGTTTGATATTGGCAATGCTTCGTGCCTACACGTTTCTAATTTTAACTGTTCTCATTTTTTTTATATATAATCAAAGAGAGGGGCTTTTATAGGTTATCTTCAAATTGGATTTCTTAATTCTTAAGAGCCTCTAGAGTCTCAGTAACACAGCAGATTTTCAGTTTGTGTGTAAGTCTGATTTTTGGTTTGCAAATTTACACAGCTTCACACTTCCAGCATAGAGAAAAATAGGGAGGGACAGATTTGTTTCTGCTGACCAGCTCATCTGCATAGAGAAACAGCATTATTATATTGCATTGAAGAAAGAAGATTAACCTGCAAGGGCCATAAAATTGAAGTGAAAAAGCAGTCCTAATAAAATGGATCTTGAAATTCACTGGACTGTTTCTGGGGATGGGTGCTGACCAGTATTCACGTCACAATCTCTGTGATAGTGTAAACAATGTAATGAGATGAAACTCTTTTTTCAAGGCAACTTATAGCAATCAAGCAAGAATCAGAAAGCCGGTACATCCGTGCTGCTTGGCTTTGTCCAATGCTAAGGTAGCCATGTGAATTTAATGAATGCCCAGTATGAAAGGAATAATCCTCACATATGCCTTGACACACTCTAGTGGCAAAAGCTTGCAGTGGCATTTAGGTAATGGAAACTGGTCAATTCATTTTCTTTTTGACATGAATAAAGTGGAATGAAAATTTGGTTCATCATTAATGAAAATAACCTAACAGTTCAGAAACTACTGTTTGAGCTCTGTGCTTTTATAAATGATATATTTATCTTCTACTTTTGGTAGAATAGAAGAGAATATTGATTTAGGGATTTCACTTGTTTGACGTTTGTATACCTGCTGATCTGACTCACTCATTGAAGTGCAGCCACCACATGTGTGCAATGTATAAAAGCAATAAACAAAACCTATCCACAAGTCCTAGGCACCTGCCTTTGAATGGTAGCGGATAGAGATCTTGGGTAGTCTCTTCCTTTAACCAATCATCATTAAATAACAACATCAAAAGAATTTTTTATAGCCAAACTCTAAAAGAGTGAGTTTTTCTTGTTGTACTAACCATAAATGATTCACTGCTCTGTTCTAGGAAAACATAATGGGTCGCTTTGCTCCTTCAGATCTCTCTTTACTTTTCCCTTCACAGAACTCTGAAAAATCCCTCAAGTGCAACAATAAAGTACTGGCTCTCTGCCGTGTCACCCCTGCAATTATAGCCATAGCCCTACATAGGGCAAAGCGTTTTCTCCAGGATCAAGATCTTTGTGTTGTGATTATTTAGATTTGGCTGCAGGCTGCTGCTGGATCCTCTAGTTGCATTGCTGTTACAATTTAAAATGGCTCCAATAGAATGGAGTGTCTTTTGCTATTTTATTATAATTCACAGTAGCAGGATTAAAATATTTTGCATAGCACAGCTCCAAAATTCCCTTTCTCAGGAAGTTCTGCTGTTTTGAATCTTGGTTTTGATTGCAGATGAATGGAAACAAAATCCCATTTTCTACAATTTCATTACAATTTAATGTTTGAATTTATTATTGTCTCTTATGTGCATCAAGCAGATTGCATGCTCCTAGGACTCTGTTCTTTCCCTTTTTTGCTCCCTTCTGTTCCTAGAATCCTCTCATTCTTTTCTCAGCCTAGCATGGTAAGTGCTCTGCGTGCAGCCCGTGCTCTCCTGTAACTGCTCAGGAGCCCAGTGGGAGTCTGTGGACACCCATAGCTCCTATTATATTTCATCATGATTTTGTGAAGGATTTTTACCCTCTCCTCCTGACATTCAGTGTAGTGATATCAGATTATTGGACTTTATTTTGCTCAGCCAGTAAGAAACTTCTGACTCTTGTTTTCTGGTTACCTGCATAGAAAAGGTCACATAGCTCGTTCAGACTTGCTCTTGCTTCTTGCCCTGCGGCTTTTCTGTTTTACAGTTTGTATGGCCAAGTTGCTCCAAAACTAGTAAATATAAACATTCTATGTGCATTCTATGTAAATGCAAATACTTAAATAAAAACACACCATTTACCCCACACTTAGGGATACTTGATTTGCTTACAGGAGTAAGTTTGTTTTAGGCTGATGTAACTCAATTATTAGAAAGATTGTTATCCAAAATGAGAACTGGTAAAGCAAAGTTTCCACGGAAGTCAATGGGAAGACTGCCAGTTTACACTGGAAATGAATAAGACCTGGGTGATTTTGCATCCTCATTTGAACTGTCTTCCCAAAATAACATTGTCAAACTAGATATATCATAACATTTGTAGCTATGTCATAATAATTGTGTTATTATTGGTGATTAGATCAGTTTTAGAATCTTTTTTCTTGTCTTATTGCCCAGTTCCCAGAGGAAGCAAGCTGCGACTTGCATTGGAGGTCTGTTATATTTTCTGGAGTGAAGAAGACACTCACAACTCCAGGCATCTGTTATGCATTCATATATATCTACCGTGCACCCTATTTAGAGGAGTGCTGCTTTTTCTCGCTCTTCTTTCATGACACAGTTAGAAACAGAGGGCCACTTCCCACTGCCTGGAAGCTTTGCTCTCTGAAGATCCATGCTGCAGGCTGCTACAGCCTGGGGGCCTAGAACTGGGGAAAACCTACTGCTTAGTTAGCTAAGGCAAAACTGTTAAGGCATATGTCTAATATGCCCCAGGGCAGTAAATATTTATATTACATTACTGTCTGCACAGTTTTGATACCGTCCTTACTCCAAGCAAAAAATAAACTCATTCATAGATAAGAAAGTGGTGGATGGGTGAGCACCCACAGAACATCACCCGGCCAAGGTGGGTCTGCTGTATTTTGCGAGGCAGCAATAGTTAAGCCTAACTCCTTGGCTTAACTCCAGCTGCAGCATGGAGATCTCTCCTGGCTCTGAACTCTTCAACTTTTGATGAGTTGTATGCTTGCTTTGCCCATCTTTGCATTTTAAACTTATGCCAAATGACTCTATTTTTGCATCTATGCCAGGTTTACATTGAAAATAAATGAGTGCTTGAGTACTGTGTGTGAACGTCCTAAAAGTCTCCTGGGGAGACTCCCTCGAGGAAGGGGGACTTTCTGTTTTTAAGGGAAGGCAGTGTATTGCAATCCAAAAGTGCAGTGGCTTGTCTGCTTTCGCTGTGCCTCGGTGCAGTCACTGGATAGACACATTATGTGGATGGAGAACTGGGGACAGAGGTTATGTGATGCCCCAGGGCATTCTGTGAGTCCGAGCTGAACCAGGCTGAAATTCTCATTTTAGTTTGCCCAGTAATGTTGCCAGTGCAGTCAAACTCCATTGAAGAACTGAATTTGGGGTGTGTGTGCTGTTGGCATGCTTTTCAGGGCTGAAATAGTATTTGTTTCCATCAAACTCTAAAATGGATAGGTTATTAGATTTTTATATGACCAGATCACTGTAATATCAACGGCCTTGCCATAGTCCATCTTGTCTTTCCCAGCTAAGGGCTTTTGTTTTTCCTTGGCAAACATGTTTGAACATTTTTGTATCCTCAGGTTTCAAGGACTGTCAGCTCAGTATTGTCTGACATGAAGCTAGACTTTTCCTCTCCCCTTTCATGCTAGCATTAAGTGTTAAGGATAATTGTGAGAGGATGTTAATAATAAGTAGAATTTTGCCTGGATTGGTTATCCATGTTAAAAGTTAGTTTTTACACTGACTGGACAATTGCTGCATTGAAATACTATATTCTTGGAATTTGTGTACTCTTATCTCGCTGTAAAATTCCTCTAGTTACTATCAGGAAGACATAGGATTCTCTGTGATTTAGTACTGTCTGCCAGTGATTCACCCAATCTGCAGCACATAGTCACCTTTCTGGAGCTTAAGTGACAAGAACTATGTAATCTGAGTAAGGACTTTCTCATGCCTTGTAGGATGTCATGAGTGCTATGACTCATGTCATCACATCATCTATGTCACCAGTGCCACACTCCTGCCAGGAAGTTCTGTCTCATCGCCCTCCTTGGGGCTCACATGGCCACCAATCCCTGCTGCCCTGCTAGCCAGGCCCTGTGGCCCCTCACTACCTCCTGGGCTCCTCTAACCTTTATGGAGAGAGAAGGTCCAAAGTTGGGGGCAGAGACAGAGCAGACCAGGCCCTGCTGTGGGATGAAGCGGAAAAAATGGAAAGAGGAGGGTCCAAGAGAGGAACTGGGTTGCAGAGATCTTCATGCTCCCCCGCCACCTAGGAGGAGCAGGCTGGTCTGCTGCCACTCTGAGGGGTCCTCGCCTGCTGTGGTGGTGTGTGGCCTCACATGCTCTTCACTAGCAGCAGGAGAAACCAGTGCTTGGTAAGGAGAAACCTGACCTGTTTGGGCTAGCCAAGCTAGCCTATATCTCCTTTGTACTCATCTCGTTTCTGTGAGACTGGAATAGTCCTTCTCTAAACTGATGGGGCCTCCTAACATGTCAGCAACAAGATCTGCCAGGATATTGCTAGTGTCGTCCTTGTTGTTGTTGTTGTTGCAGAGCATCAGTCTATGAAAGTGTTTAATGAAATCAAATCCCAGTTCTTGCAGAACTGTCACCTGTTCTTGATGATTCCTCTTTCATTCCAATCTTCCAAATGGACTCAGTGGAATTAGGCTCGTGCAATGTGACAGGCAGGAAAAATAAAACTGTTCCTCTAATTTTAATGAGGCATTCAGCTATGTGATCAGGTTGTCACAGAGTATGTCATACCAGTGGAGCCACTGAGGGTAGAGGCGCTCACAGTGTAGGTATTTGGAAAGTAATGCCCGAGCAATTAAACCTCTTTTCATTGAATTTTAAATTGAAAAGAGCAAACTTAAAATCAGGCAAAAGGAATATAATTGGCCAATTACCATGGCTATCCTAATGCATAACTAATTTATTTCAGCTTTCTTGTATCTCTGAGGATGCCATTAAAATTGGAGGGACTTTTTCTACGTCGGTACTGCCAAGAGTACCAGTCTTCCAGGATCATTCAAGTGAAGGAATAAACGTGCATTTGGCTCATGTTCTGACTCCAGAAAAAGCTCTGCTGTAAATCACACAGGTCTTATTGATATCCAGTAGCTCTGGATATCTTTAGGCAAGGACTTTCAAGAATAATTTGTACAGGACATGGCATCAAAACTGCTGCTGAAGGTATATGCACAAATAAAGGACAGCACAGAAAACTTCTGACTTCTCCCCTTAAGTTTTCAGTGATCAGCGACTGCAGTGACTAGAAGCTCTAGTGCTCTGTCAGTAATAGGGATATGAGACTGGTCACCATCCAGCCTGAGTGCGCACATGGGGGAGACACCTGTGCTGTCCCCTACGGGGCTAGTGGGCATTACCTGCGGACCCTGAACTGCAGCAGCAAGGGGGTGTTTCAAGCAGGGGCTGGTTTCTGTGTGTGCTTGGCAGCGCCCCCGTCCCTGCTCCCCTGGCCACCCAGGAGCAGCCGTTATCAGTTCTCAGGCCATGGCCCCTGCCACGCACCGGGAACAGCCGCACCCTGTGTAGGCAGCACAGCGCTGCTGGTGTCCCTGGGAGGATGCAGGGACGCAGCACTGTGGCAAGTCGAAGTAGGTGTATTAGTGTAGAGGGAGGGTATCCTCAGTTTGGGAGTCACGTGGAACATCTGGAGAACTGCTAATCCCCATATCTATATTCTTTCTTTAACATGCATTGGGTTTTCTACTCCGAGAGCTTCTGTACTCAACAATTGTTGGTTTTTTTTTTTTTTTTAGAAAAAGCTTTGATGGTCTCTGTTTTTATGTTTTTCAGATTATTTCTGCAAATATAGTCAAATAATATTAATATGGTAAAATAATATTAATGATAATATTAATGATAATTATGCCATTGTATAATTTAGTATGATATTTTCTGGAATGCCCAAACAAGCTCCATACCAGTCTATCACTGTGATGAGTTTTATCTCACTGATTTCCCAAAGTATTTGAACCTATAAGAACCTGTCCTGGAGGTAGGACTACCGATGGTTTCTGTTGGTGCTGGAAGTAACTTCTTTGAGAGAAGGAATGAGAGAGAGAAATATGGAATTGTGATTTAGAAGCAAATACCTTGCAATTTGTCTACTAAGACATATCAACTCCTCTCTCAACAGTGAAATCCAGTACTTTGCTAACTGCAGCAGAATCCATCCAGCTATATTACTTTCTTTTTGCCCATCTTGTCTGTGAAGCGAGTGCAGTCTCCTGACCCGCCGCGAGCTGAGTGCTGGTTCCTGGGGAATGGCACCGACATGGACCTAAGGGCTGAACGCTCGTTCAGATTTCTCGTGCACTCGGTTTAGTGTGAGGGGCCTCAGAGCCTGAGTCAGGAGCAGTGGAAGTTTTCACTTTTAGCTTCTAGTGTTGTAAGTCATTTGTTTCTTGCTTTGGCTGCTGCTTTATTTTGTTACTAATTTTTTGATTTTTTTTCATATCCACCACATACATTTCTCATAACTCAGGCTTACCCATACTGAAAGTTAACATGTAAATAAAAATCTAATTTCTGAATGTCTTTGTTTCACTGTTGAAAGTAGAACTTTAGACCAGTCATGTGCATATAAAACATTCCCCCATCCCTCTAACTCATTTTAACAGAATATATCACTCAAGAGATATCTGCAGGCTAGGAAGGGAAGAAAAAAATCTCCCTTATTGAAAGATGAACAGGCAAAATTGAATAAGCAGAGACTGCTTAGAAGGCAGTGCTAACTTTTGTTTCTGCTGCAGACTATAATGTCTAAGCATTTCCCTAGGACAGATTATGATACTTCATTTGTACATGATGCTCCTGTCTCTCCTGGCAGCAGATCCAGACAGCCTTTGATTGCTTATTCTCTCTGAAGGCTTCTCTACCTCTCGTGCAATGTCAGGCTGTTGAAAACATCTGTCTTAATAGGACAATAGACACTGAGTTGAAGTTAAAATATTTGGATGATGTACATTAAGCCCTTAGGGGTATTCTTTTTTTGCAATCATCATATGGATATTGCAGTCATAAAAGGATAATGCATTAAGCAATTTCAGTTTTTCTGAAAGGCCTCAGGTACAAGAAAGGACTAAAAAAAACCCACACTCAAAAAACAAACAAAAACCACCAAAAAATAAACAACAAAACCCCCAAACCAACCCTCTTACCCCATTTCTGTCACCGGAGATTCCCAGAATTTGGTTTGTACTTTCATTAGAAATGAACGGCTTTCATCGTCCTCATATCCTCCTCATAGGATGTATGACTAAAATGTCCCTGAGGATGTTTAACTGTTTTCAGCAGTATTTCAATAACACAGTAAGTCAAATAAAATAGGAATCTCATCATTCTTGCAGAGCTTACTTCATGCATTTCTGTGGAGATTTAAAATAAGGGCATGAAAAAATTATCCATTTTTTTTGCTACAGATAGATCTGCTGCATTTGTTTAATATTCTATACGTCTTTGTAGTGTTAGCGTACTGCTGTGTGGCAGCTTTAAGACAGGACAAGAAAGCTATGTATATAACGGTAAATCAGCAGTAGCGGTTCCTTTTTATCATCTCCAGTACATAAAGCAAGTCCCCGTTTGAATAATTTCCTGAGCTAAATAATAAGACTAACATTCTTCCTAGAACGGGGAAAATCAGGCAGTAGAAATATCCACAATTTCAACCAGGATTAAAAATTACAGCTCTCTAAAGGATGCTAAAATGTAAGGAAAAAGAATACAACCCTGAAGCTCATCAAAATTAGTGTCAGTCATCGATTTCTAGAACACACAAAGAGACGGTGAGTATAAACGTGTTACTTACAAGAGCTGAGGTTTTAGGGAATGAAAATGGAGACCAGGAGCTGGAGACTGCCTGCCATGCCAGCAGTGTTGATTTGGAAGCGATGGACACAAATAAACGTTCAGCAAAGCTTAAAAAACTGCAATACACGGCTAACCAAAAGTGTCCATGTCCTTACCGTGCTGTGGCTGGCAGGCAATCCGTGTCTGGGAGCCTTCAGTCCCTCTAATCAGGCTCCGGGGATTTTGTTTGCCAGGGAGATTGTCCTTTAAGTGATCAGTGCAGGAAAACAGAGAAATAAAGAGAAATGAGCAAATTGTACAAGGCAAATAGCTGCAGGTCTTTAGCATGCTCCCTGCGTTTTGCTAAGCTGCATCTGCAGTGGAGAAAATATCCCAAAATAGCTCAGGCTGCCAATGACTTGCTGAAACCTGAGAAAGAATTGCTGAATTTAAAGATCTGGGTTGCTGTGGGTGTGTGATTAAAGTGAGAAAATGCTGGCAGGAAGAACCTCGGATGAAACCACATGCTAAAGGAGTAACTTGTGAGTTCACTGGTATCAGAACATGAGCTGACCTCTGATTTCCCCCTCCTCCAGCGGGTGCCAGTTAACCCTTCAGAGTTCAGCTTGCAAGAGAATATGCAATAGAAGGTGGAAGAGATAATAGGACCTAAAGGTTCTTTTCAACCCTAAGGTCTGTGATGCAATGATAGCCTTTTATAGCAGCACCCCACTTCCTAAATTTCAGAGCAGACAGAAAAGGTGGAGTTTTGCAGATGTTTATGGAAGCTGCACTGTTCTCACTTTTAGGAGCGCCAGTCTCACATGGAGTGTATGTAACCCCCTGCCCACAGAGTGAGTAGGGTTGTGGGCAGAGCGGGAGGGTCTGTTCCTTTGGCAGGAGAAAGGGATACTGTAGGAAATTTTCTTCAACCAGCTGACTTATGGATAAAGCTTCAAGTAGTGCCAGAGGTTTGGCACTACGTGGTACTTAAGAGGCACTACCAATGCCCCTTGGGGAGGCACTGATATCTCTATACATTGCCCATAACAAAATTCAGCAGCCTAAGGACTGATGTAGGTTGTTCTGGCCTGGAAGTGTCCCCTGTGGATTCTGTGTGCTCGCACGGATATCTAGAGCACAGCACACCATGGACCCGGTCCTCAGGCTGCTTCCTGGCTCTTTTGGTTACTTCCTCCATCTAGAAGCAAACAAGAAGCCCTTGGCACCACACTAAGTACACTGGCTTGGTGCCAGTTAAGTTTCCCAAGTGATGCTAAAAGAAATCTTCAGCCATCTATTTAGGACAGCCCAGGAGCTGCCAGAGCACGTCCAGGAGCTCGTCCCCCCTTTCCTTTGTCCTCAGACTGAAAAGGGAAACAACCTCAGCAGTATAACTGGGTTAGATTCAGCCTCTTAGAACTGGGTTATGAGAAGCTGCTGCTTTGAAAAGTAATTTTGTATTTGAGAAAAGGCTGAATATTGCCCTTGCTTTGGAATGTGCTTTTGTTTTAGCATTAATTTTGAGTCATGCTGAACAATAATGGAACCTCAGGCAGAATCACGTATTTAATGTGCTTCACTGCAGTGATGTGCAAGCACTTTACTATTCTGATAGGACTAACCACTTAAACTGCTAAAGCTATACTTTTTAGGGTATTTCAGCATTTTTGTGTGTGAATATATTTAATGTATGTGAATAGAAATAGTATAACAAGTAGCATAGACTACTGCTGTAACTTCACACTCACAATGATTTCCTCATGGGCTAAGGACTGAAGTGTCTGTTCCATAAAAACAGACACTGAAGCTGCACATATGCAAGTGCAGCTGAAGAGGCCGGCAATGACCTTCCCTTTCGCAGGTGCTTTGGAGAAGCAGACCCGTTACCGCAGCCTTGGCTGGATCTGCAGCTCTGCGTGTTCTGGCCTTAGGTGTTTGTCCTCGGAGCTAGAGGAGCAGCAATCCCTGAAACAGACTGGGTAGATCTTGTATCTGTGCATGAACAGGCAGCTTCTAAACGCTTCCTCTGGCTGTTGTGATATGAAGATATTAGAAAATGTGGCCTAAGTAATTGTGATTCTTTTATGTTGCAGCATTCGCTCCTTCAAAAGGCAGCAAGAACATACAGATTTAGTGTTCATACATATTATTGCAGGAGTTTCAGGGCTAGCTCAAGAAGTATTGCTACTAATCTCCTCAATCCTAGCTTTGAAGCAGGAAGAAAAAATACCAAAGTCTTTTATAGGCACCTTTTTTTAAGTTAATGAAACCTAAAGCCAATAATAATGAAGGCTAGCAGGTAATTCATGACATATGGTACCCTGCTAGTGATACGTCAGCACAGGACTACCAAGAGAGGCTGGTGTGTGTTAGCATATGAACTATACATTAAAAACAGAGGGTTTTTTTTTTTTGTCAAACAAAAGAGGCCATTAATTTAAATGATCTTTTTGTCCCTTTTTGTTATAAAGGGGTTGCTAATGCAATGCAGTGAAGCATCACTTCATCTTGAACAATTGGAAACTTTAGTATTCTGGACCATTCTCTCTCTATTGAAGTTTCACTAGTACCAAGAGTCTAGAGAATAAATTATATGTATGAGATGGAGCTTTTTTTCTGATTTTTTTAAGTTAAATATAGGATGAAAGTGAAGTGAAAAAATAATGTGACAAATGTGGCAGATAGCATGAAAGGTGTAAACATATTAATCAGTTTTGTAATGAAACGCTACAGCGCTTTTGGTGTCTGTCAAAGGGATGTGGTGCAAGTAGGTCTCTTTCCACTGAGCATGCTGCTTTATATCACAATATCTCTAAAATTTCTAGCACGCTCTTAAGAGCTAACCAGTTGAATATTCTTGTGGTTTGTTTCAGTTCAGTTATTTCTTTAATATTGTTTGACTCGAGTTTTGCCTCAGCACTCAGTGTAAGCCAAGTAAGCCATCTGCTGTTATGTCTGAATGTTCATCAGGAGGTGAATTTCCACATCCACATGGATTGCACATCAGAATTTCCACATACAGCAATCTGGGAGCTCTTGCCTGCAGCTGGTGGTGGATTTTGAGAGATGATGACTATTTCTACCAGTGTGTGGTCACCAGAGTGACCAGACCAGTTTAGCCATAAATGAGAATCTGTTAAAGAATTTGTTGAGCAAAATAAATTGTGAAAGTAAATGGCCTGTTTTATATGTCTTACTGGGGCAGAATGTAATCAACTATTTTTCCTCTTGGACATCTCTACTTGGTTCTTCAGGGAGCTCTTTGGATCATGAACTTTGAGATTATGTCTGGCACCCATAACTGCAGTAGGGACATTTCCAGTGGGCTGACACATAATTAGCTTTGTACAATAATGCTAGAGTTGATAGGAAGATGACATGCTGAAATTACCCAAAACTGTAGCTGTGGTTTTGAAAAAGAAATAAAAAACTAAGTGCCAATCCCAATGAAATCCATGGGAAAGGAAAGAGCCCAGTATTTTGTCCTGCTGGGTTACAACCCTAAGGATGAGTTTGCGTGTAATAAAAGTTACTCAGCGTTTATAAACAGAACTGAAGTCCTATGAGAGCCTTTAAAGTCAATACAAGATAAACATTAAATGAGGATAATACCTTAGCTTGGAGATTTTTTTTTTAAATTGCATGAGGGAATAGTGGACTAAGTTCAATATGGGCCAAATCCTAGTCCTGCTGAATCAGTAGGGAATCTCCTTTTGTTTCTGGGAGCTGAATGAGGTGCTAATGAAAGTGGTAACCTTGGAGAAGAAAAATTGCTGAAAGAGTCTCGGTTAATGGTTAAATGGCCTTGAGGATGAAATACCACATTGTGCCCTCGTAAAGGAGGAATGGAAAGCTCTGTTCGAACACCTCTGCAGTGCCACAGAGGCAGCTCCACGTCAGTGCCCTGATGCTGCCCATAGTTGTTCTCCATACTTGTCGTTTCATCAATCTCTTTAACAGGAGCTAAAGCAGAGACCAGATTCCAACCCTAAATTACTGTTTGGAGTAGTTATGAGCACAATCTCACCTCTCCACTGAATAGGAGACTTCAACTATGCAGTTCCAGTTATGAGTTCTATGAGAACTTCTTCTTCCAGTTGCTCTTTATATGGAGCAACTTGTAAAACTGCCTGATAGAGACAAAGCATCAAAATGAACAAATCTAGAGATTTTATTTGCTGAGGTTTATCTTTTTAATTTGGAAATTGTTAATAAAAGCATTTTTCATGTTTTTACCATGTTATCTCTAACTCAACAACAAAATATTTTTAGTAATGTTTAAAAATGCAGAATTAAACCAGATCTAATGAATCAGAGCAACTGTTTGCTCCTTAGAATATGTAAAACATATTCTATATTTCATTTAAGGTATCAAGTAAACTCTTCTGAAATGCTTTTCATGCAGTGGGCTCTGTGTAATATTGAGTTGCAATTCAAACACAGTGGTTAGGATAATGCCAATTTGAAAACCTAAATTTAAGATCCACTGCATCTTGGTATAAACCATTGCTCTAAATTATATGGTTAAAAAGAAAGTTCTGACTGGAATAGCAGCGATGCTCTGAGTGTGCACTGTTTTTTATTAATTAGCTTTCTGGTATGCCCTCCAAGGCCCTGGTAACATCTCAGGGCACATATATCATAGAGGTAGGTGCTAGTGCCTTGAGAGCTGTGTCCAGCTGAACCGTGAGGGTCTGAGGTGGGTAGGACAGGGCAACCTGACATTACTGGATGGGATTGCTAGAATTATCTTTTTTTTTTCAGTGCAATCTTCCATAACTGGCACTATTTAACCAGGCGATGTGTAAAAATGTGCAAGCTCTCTATTATGACAGAAACCTGAAACATATGGCCCCTTCCTGTAACTTACGACTGATTTGGGACTATTAAATTTTTAAACAGTGCAAATTCATGCTGTAATTCCCAGAGATTTGCTACAGCTTATTCCTCTTGTTCTAGCTAAGGCTTATTTAGCTTGGATACTTGCATCTACCTAACAGAAACTCTTCACATTTCCTCTTTTCTTCCCTTTTCTCCCCTTTTCAGCCATTCTGTCCTACAGGTGTTCTGAGCCCATTTTCAGTCTTCGCATCTCCCTTGCCTCTCTAGTTGCTTCTTATCACACTCTGCTCTATTGTAGACCCAGGCCCTTGTCCTGGATCTTGACTCCCTTATTTAGTTGCAGAGCTAGTGTTGGGGTGGCTGAGTGCTAAATAACTTCAGGAAAGATGGGACCATTCTGGAAACTCTTTATAGAAAGGATGAGTCTCTGCAGAGGGTGCCTGGCACACTGCACAAGGGCCCTCTGAGGCTTGTGTCCTAATCCCTGGAAAAGACCACAGGAATGTCACAACCCTTCCCTCGCTCCAGGCATAAAGTTTCTCCTCAGTTGTCACTACAAATTTCCACAATCACTTTTGGCCCTATTTCAAAAATTCTAGCTCTGTGCTCTGCTTTGTTTGATTAATGACTAGTTCCAGTGATTTTTTCTGGTGATCCTCACATGAGACATAAAGAAATCAATTGCCTTGGCAATGTCTGGGAGTACAGGATGTCAAAGATACAGTTTGTTGCCCTGATCTTATAGTGCAACATCTCATTACATTGATTGCCCTAAGGTACTAATTTGATACATTCTGCATCTGCTTGGCCTGAGCACTCTTGGGTTGCCTCGGCAAAGGCAGACAACGCGGTAAGAGATTTATATTAACAGCCAGCAGAAAGACGAAAAAAAATCATTGCCATGCTATGAATTATTCAGTTTAACCTTAGTCTATCCGTTCAGTGTTGTATATACAATAGTATAAATCAGAAAACTCCAACCCAGCTAATTCCTGGATACTAACATCTCCATTACTATAACATTCATTTTGAATGTGAGGGAAAAATTGTGTGTGATTCTGTTCCATCGTGCAGCTATAAATACAAATAGTTTTGGCAATTCTTTTTTTGATTTTTCTAAACTCACATCTTCCAGGGTAGGAGAGCACTCAGGTTAGACTGAGTTTGTACTTGCTTGGGATGAAATTTACAGTGATCAAATGGGACTTTTTCTTATAATTGTGAGTAGCTTGGTTTTTGAATGTGTGGAAACTTTCCCGGAAAGTCTGGACATTTTTCTTGGACTTGATTTTACTCTGAAATGTTTGGGAAAGATCAGTTGCATTTTTTAATATGCAGAAGTGTTGTTCTCTCTGATGTGCCAGTTATGGGCAAAAAGTGCTATTTCAGTCTCTCTCCTGCCTTTCCCTTCTCTCCTCATCATCTCCAGGGCACGGATGCTCTTCTAAGATGGCTTGGAAATTCCTCGTGTTCAAACATACTTTTTATATCTCTACTGCCTGCAGATAGACTCTCTAAATATCCTGGGAAAGTATGCATAACCAAACAGTATCCCAGTGATCCTTAGAGAAAAGGAAGCGATTTTATAATAAAGAAGAAATAGAGGAGTTAACTGATTTTTCACATGAGCTGCACAGGAAGAGAATTTCAGGGCCCACACTGGAGCTCGTGTCTGGATGTCTTTTTTCAATCCAGAGCTGTTTTCTGGTACAATCTAAAGCTGAGGAAATTTAGAAGTGTTCAAAAACAATTAAAAAAAACTGCACACAAATAAAAATAGAAGTGCAGTATCTGTACGTGTTATCTGAGTATACTCCAAAATCTCCTTCAGGGAGATTCAAGGATAATTCTTGTATTTCTATTCAGATAGTCTGCCAGTTCCAGCTCCTGTTTAGCTGATGTATAAACTGGCCAGCAGGGCTTCATAAAATTATTCTTTTCCTTCAGTATTTTAATCCCTTCAACTTTTCCCAAGGAAAGTTCCCATGACTGCAAGAGGAATTTTGCTTAGGGCCTCTAGAATCAATCTCGAGGTTTAAATGTGCTATTTAACAATTATTGGTTATAAAGGAGTGAAATATTATCCGGTATGAACCCCTAGTAGAGCTCATGTTGACATTTTAACAGATTGGGTATGGATAAGAAGATGAACATTTTTTGAAGCTTTGTTATCAATATTAAACAAAGACAGTATTCTGATGGTATTTTAAGAATGTGCCACTGGTTAGTTATAAAAGAGAAACCCCAAAGCCTTATTCAAAGACAGTTCCACATAATCAACCTCAAAGATTGTGAAACAGGATTCCTGTGCTGTGGTTAATGGAAAAGAACTGGGCTGGGACAAGCAGAGGTGCAAGTTTTAAGCTGCTGATTTGTTCCATGTAATATATTTTTCCACTACTGCGCAGTGCTTTTTGGTGGCATTGCTTATACCCCTTCCCAAGGCTTAGATTAATGGGGAAAAGATTAGCTGAAATGCTTTGGGTTTAACTTGAGACTCTCGGCAGATGCAATGTAGCAGTTCGGTCAAAGCTGAACTTTCAGGACCATGGTGTCCACAGGCAGATACATCACCTTGACTTCTCCTGTGCATTTCATGTTTGTAGTTTGTTGATGGAATTTGCCCCCTCTTTGGGCAATACAAAAGCAATATCAAATTCACAGCTGCGATTCTCCAGCACAAAGATGATTTCAATGGTCGTACCTGTTGGGCTGTGCTGGAAAGAAAGTCATGTAGGGCAGCATGGTGGTGATGGGTTTATGGTTGGATTTGATGATCTTGAAGGTCTTTCCCAACCATGATGATTCTGTGGGCATCCTGCCCACCCAGCCTGTGGATGCCTCAGCTTGTGGTAGCGGCAGGCAGAGGATCAGTGAGTTGAAAGCACCTTCCTCATGCCCCCCTCTCAGTGCTTTCTCAATTCAGCTGATGCAAGTGATCTTTCTCTATGCCCTCCATAAAATACAAGTGTTCTTGCCTTTTGGAGGATGCTTTTGCTGATGCATGACCCTCACATTGCTGTTGGTCTTCTTATTCTGCATTGTTTCCAAGAAGTGTCACAGGGAGCTGAAGAGCCGCAGTTAGGCCGGGCTGCCAGGCCCCCTTTGATGCTGTTAGCAGCTCTAGTGCTTCCCCTGAGGTGACTTTTTTGAACAGCAAGCTAGTATTAATTTAATTTCTGGAATTATGGATGCCATTTCATCAGAATATTTGGTTACGTTTCTCTGCTGTTCAGGTCTGGAGCCAGTTTGGGTTTGTTCTAATTAGAATATGATTTTCTCTATGAAGTCATTGGGAAAATGGCTCCCAGTGCAATCAGAGATGGGAATCCCAGTTTCTGTTTAGGCAGGCACTTGGGAAAGTTTGTGGATAGGTTTTTAACTTATACTGACTTCAGTGGGACTTGTCATGACCTTAGTAATGAGCATGTGCTTAAATGGACCTGAATATCAACTAAGGGCTTAGGAAATCTGAGGTGTTTTACCAGGCCAAAGGAAGAAAAGGTTCTGAATATTGACCTCAGAGCTGCCCCTAAGAGTTCTCGGTTTATTTTTTAATTTGAGTGAATATTTTATTGCTGCCTTAACTCCCATATGGGCTGAGTTAACAGCAGAGGGTGACACATGGGACGCGGGAGCAGGTGGCAGTGGCCATGTGGGTTGGGACACATCCGATCCCACGGGAGCTGTCCAGCCTAGCTGGCCTTCCCAACTGCACCTAGGGCCCTATGGAGGGGCAAAGGGCAATCCAGAACACCTTTAGACAGAGAGCATCTTTACAAGGCCCTTTAAAGAGCCAGTTTAAGCGGGAGGCGTTTGCCAAGGCCCGGTGGTGCCGCCGTGCGGGGCTCCAGGTGCTAGAGGGCAGCATTGCATAAAGGAGA
>JAUBOD010000222.1:5446099-5458853 GCA_032353885.1 Nothura maculosa | reverse complement strand
GTGCTCTCTTTTTCCCCCCTCTCCTTCCTTTCTTGTCATCTGCTGTTAGGAGTGAAGCTCTGCACATCAGAAGGGCTGATCCAAGGAGACTGGAATAACCTCTCATGAAAACGCAGCTCCCTAAAACCACAGGTGCAGGGTAGGGGGGTCCGGCTCCATTTTCTTTCCCATTTCTTTCTCTTTTTATTCTCCAGGCTTGTGTTCGTACCTATAAGATGACAGAAAAGCCCCACTATTTTCCAGTAGCCTCTAGCATTTTTGAGTTGGTGGCCAAAACTAATTGGATTTGAGGAAGGAGAAAATAATGAGGAAAAACGCAGATGAGGTGAGAGGCAGGAACAGAATGTGATAAGGGAAATAAGATCCTGGGAATAGCTTGGCTTTGATTCTATTAACCAAGGTGAATTGAAAAATACATATATATTATTGTCTTATTTGATGGTGTAATCAATTTAACTGTCACCCAGAGGCACCTTCCTGCCTAGCAAGACAGGGTGACACAGTGTGACATTGTATTTCTCCCTTGCAGCTCCTTCTTTCTGGCACAAGTTTACTCAAAATGATCATCTGTCATCTCTGCCTCTGTGCTGATATGATCAGCTTCTTAAAGAAGATGTTTGGAGAAGAATGTGTGTTGCCAGGGAAAAGAGTAGAAGGGTTCCTTTTTATTTTTGTTGAGAAAATGAATATTTGGAAAAACTCAACACAGAAACAATGTAAATGTGGACATGCCACCTCATGGAAGCTGGTGACCCCATCCCTGCTCTTCTGAATCGCCCAGAGGAGCTCTCTGGCACAATGCCGTGCGGCCAGGTACTCGTGTGGAGCGTCGTCTCCCGTCTCCATGAGCTGCAGAGCAGGAGCTGGCAGGGAGGAGAGGGCCCTGCAGGGTGCACGGGCTTCAGCTCACGGCTGGGCAGGGAGATACTCCCTAGCAGTGATGCTTTGGCTGCGTCTTTTCTTCCAAAGCTTCACAATTTCCCATGGAAAGCTTTTAAAGGGACAGCTTGTGCATCTGATAGACCTGCTGCACAATTTGCTACCATTTTTGGTATACCATATCCTTGGACTGTGCCATGGCTGCACCCATCGGCTCCCAGAAGCCCCTCAAATGGGTTGTCCTCTCCAAACCCTTGGCCTCTGTTGGTCCAGGCAGGAATTGGCAACACATACCTCCAAAATGTGAGCGCCTCAGCCCGTCCCTCCCCTGAAACGCAGCTCCCTAACTCGCCTTTCAGTGCGGGCTAATGAAGCTTCCCTAGCGCCCCGCGCCCTGGCCTTCCGCGTGTGTCTCTGCATAGCTCCCGTCGTGCTCAATTATCAGGCAGGAGCGGCCCCGGTCGCCGGGGCTCATTTACAATTCTAACACATCCAGCGCGCCCGGCATCAGCAGTCCTGTGAACTGCACAAAAGTTAGAAAGTGGCAGCACTGTTCGTGGCCAAGGGCTCATTAAGATAGACGTCTGCGGCTGGTGAACATCGCCGGATGACACAGACAGCTCGCTCCAAACGAGCAACGTGCTTTTGTTCTGCCTCACTGGGGCTTTCAGATAAAAAGAATTCGAGGCTGCTCAAAGGGCCAGCTGTGATATGAAGGGAACAGGTTTAAAATAGCTCTCACGGGCAGTAAATCCTTAATGATCAGATCTTTCATTGGTCTTGGAACATTTGAGGAAACTCAGCCAGCTAAAATTTTTGTTGATTACTTAAACAGAGGCCCTTTGTTCATATTATCATGCGGAATAATTAAGCCAATGCAAGCAAGTCCCCTTAGCTATATACATAATTAAATGTTAGACTGTGATTAAGCAGACTGTATTGGCACAGAGAGCACCTATTCACTTCATAAAAGAGTTCCATCACTGCCTTAAACTTGTTTTCACCCTCTTTTATTTGTTATCATTTTGGAAAAATGAACTTTATACAAGACAGAGCGATCAGCTCTATCTGCCAGGAGTAACATAAGCAGTAACTGTATGTTTTGGTGACACTTTACAACTCCAGTCAGTTCTGCTGGGGTTTTGTCTTGGTCACAGTGTGGGTTTGGATCAGAGAACAGCAAAAATGAAAGAGCAAAACAAAATTAACTCCAAAAAACAAACACTACAAAGGGTACTTGAAAATATGTCCACTGTTCCTGAGACAGCGAAAGTGTTGGGTTCCGAGGGAGGAGTTAATGAGATTTAATAGTGGAGAAAAGGGATGTAAACCTTTCCAAAGCAGTTACTCTATAGGATGATATTCAAGAAATAAAGAAGATCCATTTTAACTCACTTTCAAAAGCCAGTCATCAAACACAGCATCTTGAGGTCTCCCAAGCCTCCTCATCCACTTTCTTTTGGGATTCTTTCTCAGCTGGCAGTTATTGGAAATAACGGTTGTTTTTTGGCAGAAACACACTGGCTTTTCACATGTTTACAGAAATAGGTCAGGATCCTTTTCAATATCTAGGGCAACAGAGCTGGAATTTTACAAGGAATTTATCCCAGATCCCACATCTAGGATCCCAGAATTCTTCGGAAGTGGCTCTTGCTTCTGCTGTTTTTTAGGTCACAAATCTTGCTTTGCTGGGATTTTTGCAGGTACAAGAAGTAGGTGCAAGAAATGGCTGTCTATAGATCTGACTGGGAAGGAGCTGGTGGGGAGGAGACACTTGATAGAACAGGTTTATTTTGTTACAAAGGAGATGACTATATACTCCTGACTCTTTAGCTCTGTATTTATTGAAACTGCTGAGCATACGTGTCTGCATGAGGTAAAAAGCTCTATTGTTAATGTATATTATGTAACATATTTCTATGTAGTTGTAGATCAGGGGAGTAGTGGCTTTAAAATATGCTCACTGGCTGAGGCGACACCTCCTGCAAAGGGCCTCAAAACTGTGATTTATAAAAAGAATATATATAAAGATGAGAAAAACCTGCATCTTTACAGTTAAAATGTGCTAATGTCACATTTCTCCTACTTCTTTCCCCTGAGTCTTCTGGCCAGACTAAAGTGCTCGTTGCTCTTTCTGGCCAGATGTTCCTCTGGTGGGGAGCGAGGCTGATGTTCACAGAGGCAGGGTCTGGCCTGGTTGGAGCTGGGCTGTGGCTGGATTCTTTGCTTTAACATTCTCCCTGTTGACTGTTTTTGCTGTGTTTTAAAGGTACTCTTCTAGCAAATGCTCCTTTCAGCATTTTAGTCATTGGCAAAAGGATAAAATGTCTGTTCAGAAATCTCCTACCAGGCAGAGAAGCCAGACGAGAAGAGCTCCAGGTTTCAACACTTAGTATTCAAATGCAGTTCTGCAGTTGTCAAGAGTTCTATTTAATTCTCTAGGGTTTTCTTAACTTCCTGCGTGAAAAGTAAATTATCAGTGACTACTGGCCCTCTGTGCATGAATGTGGGCAGTGATCACCATGAGCACGGTAGTTATGATAGCTTTGTCTTTATTAAGAGTGAGCTCATCACAGACATCATTTGGATGGGATAAATAATTCCCAACACATGCTGACTAGAAAGAACTTGGGAGCTTGTTGCAAGCTTAGGTCATGGGAAGAGCCCAGCACATCAGCAGGAGACTTATCAGAGCAAAAGTCTCTAAAATTGTCTGAATTTGAATTAAGAAGAAAAACTTAGTGGGAAAAGCTGTTGTAATTTCTTAAGTCTCTGTATAAAGAGCAAGGCTCTGACCATTAGTATCAATTGAATCTTTCAGTTACTTATGGTTGCAAAATAGGAGGCTAGGTTTTCTTTGAATTCATAAAAAATCCATTATTTTTATCTCCCTTGTGAAAACAATCCGTAATTTATAAACTAAGCCTTTCAAACAAAATAGCAGTGGGGTTTTTATTTCCAGAAATTTAGCACATTGCTGAAGTTCAAACAACCTCCTAAAAAAAAAAAAAAAGTTAGCACTTGATTATGGTTATTTACATGGTGTGAAGTGAGTGAGAAGGGCTACTGGTAGAATCTGGCTGCATAACTTTACCACTATTTTACATAGATACAAATGGCAAAACTAAAATCAGTGGGAGACCAGCGCTGGTTGTAAAAATCCTGTAACGTTTCTCAGTGCTGGCACCGGCCCATTTTTGAAAGGATGCTACCCTCCAAAGAGACTTAAAAATCAAAGCTTTCTTTATGCAAATGAATAATAAGACATTCAAAGCAAGGAAATATTTTCTAATAGTATCGAATGGAAACCATGATCTTGGGTAGTCCCCAAAGTACAGCTTTCCACAGCGTATTGTCATTGGAGCTCTGCATGTGTCTCTAAGAACATTTTTTTCTTTAGTAAACAACTGTGTTTACAATCAAATCTTCCTTATTCTTCACGATCAAATCTTCCTTGTTCAAAAAGAACTTTAGGGAGATTCGTTGACGACTGTTGTCTTTCAGTTTATGAGATATTTTTGCAACCGCAACTTTAAGTACTTGAGTTTCACTAGTGCAAAATGACACTTGTGTTGCTTTGAGCTTCTCCAGCCTTTGTCATTCCCAGATATCCTGAGGATGCTACAGAACAAGTTTCTAGGAGCTGTTGCAGCCTGCACTGAGCTGCAGCCACACTGAACTGCAAGGTTCACAGTAGCACAGGAAGCAACAGAAATCTCCCACTTAGGGATGCCGAGCAAAAATACTCCCCTGTCCATAAACCTTAAGCATCGCTTAATGCCTAATTTGCCTTTAAAACCAGAGCACAGCCAAGGCTAAGGTGATTCGTGGCCCGTTCTAGCTGTGGGCTGGGAGGAGGGACGAGCTGGGATGAGCAGGTCCCGCATGGCTGCGGAGCCTCCTGCAGTGTTGGTGGGCGGATGTGAATGTCAGTCTGGGTTGCAGCAGTTTATAGGATCCTCCAAGCAGGCTAAGATGGTAGAGTAAATTTTAAAGTAATATTGATACACCTGCTGAGGGGTTAACGCTGACCAGAACAGACCGGTGCAAGTTGAGACCGCAGCTTTTTTCACTCAGCAGATCAGAAATAACATGGTTTCCCAGGTCTCTCCTCTTGTCATCTTTCTTTCTCTCTCTCTGTGTTCCTTTCTATACTTCTGGTACTTATGTTGCTTTGCTTTGACCAAGCCTTTATCTTTGAAGGAGCTCGTTCCTGCTGTGCATATAGAGTATTCCAACAAAGAGTTTGAAAAATCAACAGGCACAGGACTGGAGAGCTCAAAACTCACTCCTGTTCCCTTTAAGGAACCAGGATTTTGGCTGATGGTTGCAGTGGGAATAGAGGCGGTTTCAATTTATCTTGGCTCTAACACAGATGATTTCGTGGTGTTGTGATCATGAAACAAACAAAAAAGCACAAGATGAATAGGAGAAATAAAACTACAGGGGACCAGATTGATCTTTGGGGAGAGATCAAGGGACTGGAGGAGCCACTTGAGAGCCCTTCAGCGCTGCTGGCAGCCCTGTGCAGCGCAGATCTTGTGGAGCAGCTTCCACCTCTGCCTCCAGAGCCACGATCTGCTGAGGACACAGCAGTGTTCTCACTTGGAAATGGGGCTCGTTACCTTGTCTGATCCTATTAAACCAGTATCCAGGGTTTCTACATTAAAAACTGCTTTCCTGGGTTAAAATCAATTGTTTGTTTTTGCTGTGGATGCTTTGCATTCTTGCTCACAGTTGGCTGGTGCTGTGTGAGAAGGGCAGGGTTGTGGGCGCGTACTCAGATGCTAATGCCGGCGCAGACAGACTTTACCGAGAAGCAGAATGGTCCAAAACCTCAGTGCAGAAGACAAAGATATTTTTCAAACCCAAAATGAAAGCAACAAATAGAAGTAAGGGCTGACTTGGTCAACTTCCACCCCTCCCACAATAAATCTTCCAATCTTGGCTTTTATCGCAGATGGATAACACAATAGGCACCACAACACACCAATATTACGCAAATACTTCATGTGCTATCAATTATTTTGGAAGTATTCATCATCTGAATTGTGAAACACTTTGACCTTTTTTCCCTAATGAAGCGAGTATGAAGGTAGGGGTCTCAGGCTAACACACTCTTTCTCTGCTAAGGGTGGGGAAGACGTTTAAAGCTCATTTCAGAAGGGCACAGCACGGATCAGGGCTCTGCCCTGCACACCCAGCCCTGCCTGCTTGGCCATTTCTCCTTTGCATTTCACCCACTGAATTAAACAGGGCCCAGCCCTGGGAGCCACATTGCCCCGTTGGGCTTTCTGTGTGGGGTGACAGCAGCAGAACCGCAAACGAGGACTGCAGCAGTACACGCAGCACCAAAATCATACACAGAAGCTCTTGTTTTATTAACAACTTTAGAGTTTATTAATTTATAAAATCAGGTCAAAGTGATACAACAAGTACATAAATAAGTACCGTAACAGACGTACATCCCATGAAGAGAATGAAAAACCATGACATTGTGTATTTTATTTCCTTAAGTGATCAGAGACTGTAAAAATGCAACACTGCATTTACCAAATGATAGTTATGATTTTTTTTTTATTTTGCTTTTCTGAAGGAGTGCTTATTATACAAATAAATATACAATCTGGACTCCACCTGACCTGTCACAAATACAAAAAAAAACAGGTTACCTTCCTCTTCTTCTTAAAAAAATTACAATCATTGTACACTTTCCACTTAGTCTTTGTTCACCAGCTACTGCTACAGACAGACTGTCCATGAGGTGGGCCAGACCACTGTGCGTTTCTGACCGGGTTGCTACAAACGCCTTTTGCAATGTCTTCGCCAAAGGAATGACAAGTTTCAGCCTTGAGTTATTAGAAGAATTATAGTGGAATCTAGTACTTCTACAGCACATTTCAACCCAGAAGACAGCCCAGTTCTCAGTAAACTCTTTCTCCTCCAATTGTATTGCGATAACTTAATAGGTGTGAAACTGCTACACAGGCCACAGCAGCGTGACAGGGCTTAGGACACACTGTACCCCTTTTGGCCACTGTGACTGAATGGATGAAGGCAGAAGGCTATGTTCCCACTGGAAAACTGGTTGAGACAATTCACTTAACTCTCCTTTCTATGAAAAGTGATATAGAGCTTCTAATGGCCACATGCTAGCTAAGACTTCAGATATGTAGCATGACATCAGTTCTTGGTCTTACTTCTTCTGTAAGCTCCCAGTGATATGAAGAGATGGTTTTGTTCTTGCCAATCCAGCTGCATGCTGGAGGAGCTCTCTTTTTAGCATGTTTTCCTGGTATACAGTGGACCATTCTGAGCACATTGCAGCGAGGGAACTGTAATTATCTACTCTCTATCCTGGTGCAGGGACAACTTGGTGGTTACATATAGGCAGAATCACAAAGGACTGAGAATTAGAAAGTCACCTTCTATACGTTTTCCAAATTTCCTTTGCCTTTTCCATCACGCTCGTGTCTGCTCTGCTCACATCCCTCCTCCTCTCCAAGCCTCCAGCACTGCAGGCAGCCCAGGCAGGGGCCTGGCCTGGGAGCCCCTCCGCAGAGCGACAGCCCTCCTGCTCCCCGTGCTCATTTCCCTCCGCAGGAGGACCCAGCCCTGGCTCTGCTTCCCAACGTGGGCCAGAGCAGCAGGATCTTTGTCTGCTTGTGGAGCAGAAAACGGGACAAAGACTGGCAGGAGGCACTCTGCATGATTTGGGTATCTCTTCAGATGTAGCATTTTTCCAAGTGATGGCCTTGTACTTCTTTTTCTGCAGATGGCAGCCACCTTCCTTAAACACACCGTAGGCCCACTGTACTCCCTTTCACCTTCCAGCTGCCTATCTCAGCTTTCTTTTTCAGGAAGAAAGCAACTTGCACAAAGCTGCTCTGCCCTGAAGGCCTGCTACAGCAGCTTGGTATTTGTCATGGGGGAGGTTTGTCCTCAAAGTCTGCTGGAGAATTGAAAGGCCACCATGAGAAAATGCAGGACTTGTGCAGTTTGGATCCAAACTGGAAAGCATCAGTGGAGGAAGGTTACAATCCTAAGGAGTTATTAGTGGGCAGGTTTAACCCACTAAGAGTTTTGGAAGTGCTAGGAATACTTCCCCACCTTCCACCACACGCCGGGCAAGGCGGGATACCAGCCAAGACGTGTTAATAGGGCCCGCAAGAATGAAGTTATTAGGGCCGTGATAGGGAGCTAACACGTTACATTTTATTTAGAGAAGTGGGTGGTGGAAACTGAGTGAAAACCACTTAAAAGTGAACATTTTCTCAAATTGCTACAAAAATATAGTGATTGCCACTAACACCTGCTGTTCAGTTTATGGACTCAGTTTGCTCAACTGCAAGACATCATCCCAAAGGCAGGCTGCTTACAAGTTTGTTAGCTTAAATCTGTTTTTATGTCTCCAACATAAGTATTGTATCATTTGTGTTTTTTCCTCCCCTTCTAAAAATCTATGAGTCATTTCAACACCAGAAACGGAATAAACTCAGCACAGGAAATAATACTCTTCGTAGCTCCTGCACATTTATTAGGTGTCCTTCTTTTCATTAGTTTGAATAACTTGCCAAATAATAGTAATAAAAATGTTCTGTTTTCTTTTTTTTAACTTGTAAAGAAATGCAACTCTAAGAAACTACAGTCTCTCTTTCTCCTTCCCCCACCAGTTAATACAGAGCCTCCTAGTCTTTTTGAGGAGATATTTAAACGGTTGACACAGACCACTACACATAAAGCAGCAAATTTGCTGTGCATGATGTGAATAATTACTGCATTATAGTTTTGGGTTTTAGGGCAACTGTTGACTTAAGCAAAATAAGCCTGCAGTCCAGCTGCAGATCCAAGTTTTCATAAGTTTTCTTGTGTTTCTCCCTCCAGTGCTGTCTCCCTTAACAGTGACCCTTTTCAGACTTTTCAAGGTACAAAACCTTTACCAAATCCTCGAGCTCAGTCCTGCACACTCTGCTTTCACACATTTGGCTGATCTGAGCTTCTCCCTCGCTAAATATTTTCCACTGGCCTGAAAACAAAAATAAAAAGGAGAAAGATACTCAGAAAGGGCACAGGGAACTTTGGAGTCATTTACAAGCACTCTCTGGACAAACTGATTCACAATGGTAGAGACACTGTCTAATCCTCCCATGGAAAATATTTGAAGCATCTTACAATCATGTAATAGAGTCTACGCAAAATAACTTGTTTAAAAAACATAATCTAGGACCAGAATGTTATCCCCTTCTTTAATTCAGTGGTGCTATAATTGGCCCCAATTCATTTCAGCCATTTCTGATGTGAGATACTCTGGTTTAATGCAGAGCAATGGGAGAACTGGAATCTGGTGGTGAACTGAAGTTTTTAAAAGTTAGGAAGCAACAAGTCTGTGTGTTTCATGCAGTGTGAACTCTGCCTAAATACAGACTCTAATCCTGGGGTATTGCTATTACTATGCATTTTTGGCAATATAAATGCTTGTGGTTTTGGTAACTAGAATAAAACAGTGCAAGTGACCAGGAGGGGGAAGCTTAGGGAAGGCTGAAAGGAAAAAACAGTCAGGAAATCTTTTACATGAGGTGTCTACCTCTCACTAATCCTGTATCTTGTTTTCCAGTGAAAAATACCTCTCTGCCCAACTGGAAGCTCACTAAAAATGGCAACTAGTCTTGCAAAAGAACTGGGAGCTAAAAACAGCTTTACTTTAATTAAACTGTCAAATCAACGGTCATATCCCAAGGTGGATGAAATACAAACAAGAAATTTAGTAAAGAGTGATAAATAAATGAATTATAACTCCTTAAAAAATAGAAGCATAGGAGTGTCTTCTTTCAAATATAACATATATATATATAAAACTCCTTTAATCATGTCATTTTTTTCTGTACTGAATAACTTTCAGAAAAATGATGATTGCTTGAAATGTTGCTTACATGAAGCCAGATTGTGCTGCTCCATGGCAGCTCTGCTGCCATCAGTCACGGCACTGAGAGCAGAGACCCGTCTATCCTGCGTGTTCTCAAAATGACAGGTGGCCATGCAGCAGGGACAGGCTCCCCTCTTACATGTGCCTGTGTTTTATATTGCTGCATTTTAATGGTTTTGATTTATATCTACAAAATACTGAAGCTATGTACTGGGAGAAAATTAAATTATCTACGTATGTAGAGTAAAAGGAGTGTTCTTCATATGGAGAAAAGAAACTTGAAGAGAGCAGGATGTTACTTACTAGGGGTTGTTCTTGTTATCTGCTTGAAGTAGGGAAGTTCTTCAAATTCGCTCTTGGATATTTTCTCGATGTAGAAGTGGCGCAGGATCCCTGGGCGGCGAGAGGAGGAGCGCGGGTTAGCGGGAGCGGGTCGGAGCGCGCCCGGCCGGCCCTGCCACCGGAGCGGAGTCGCTGCCGTGCCAGGCGTGCCCCGAAATCCCCACCAACAACCTGCATTTTCCAGGATATTCCAGGATATTTTTCCTGGATGTTCCCTTTGGCTCTGTTGGCTACTTTTGCATTTTTCTTCTGTGAGTTTATGGTGCAGGGAGTTTCTGGGTGGGGGAAGAATGAGCTGACACTTCTCTAACATAGCTGACCCCTTCCTTAATATGAATGAATGCAGAATTACAGCAGAAGCCAAAATCCCAGTGTCCTAAAGAAAAGCAGTGTGATTTTGCTGTCGGATACCATTTTGCCTGTCATGAGCCAGCAGGCAACATCACTGTCAAATCATCATTTCTTGAACACACAGGGCATTTATTAACTATCAGAGACTCTGCCTGCTCTTCCTGTCACAGTTTGGTTTTGGCTTTGTGCTTGAAAAAGAAATCTGCAAGTGTATCATTTATATGGAAAAGGCTTGTGCTACATGCGCTTTTCCTAAGAGAATTACATGCTTTCTGCTTAAAGTTCTTTAAAAAGGAAACATTTGTAGGAGGCTGGGGAAAATACTTTTTGTCATAGTAACTGTTGAGGACTTTGCACAAGTGTTTGGGCTTCTGAAAGGTTTTCTATTTTTTTTAACTGTATCAATTGTTCTGCTAAAAATTACTACTTCCATCTTAAAACATTCCTTGCTGAAAGTTCACACCATTACAGATGTAGTAACACATCTCTAAGGCTGTTTTCGCTGGACAGCTTTTTCATCCATGCTAAATAAGAACCCTTGAGCAGCTGGTTAAACCCTGGCTATCTGCTTCTCAGCGATAAATGACATAGTGCTTTCCTGACAACCTGCCTGGCTTTGTGTTTTTGCTCACAATGAAGGCCAGAAGCTTTCAGAGCTAGAATCTGGGGAGTTATTCAGACTTCCATATAGCAAAATTTGAGTATGTAGGAAAGGGCTGTCATGGTGCTGCACTAGCCAGGATTGCAGTCAGCATCTAGGCTTGGGATTTTAATGGAGGACAATGTGCTCTGTAAAGAAAGAACTTGTCTAACTCACCTTTTCTAATTGTCCACACATGTATTTCTATTTGAGGTGGCTTTTCAGTCTCTACTGCAATTTTTCTGATGGTTTCTCCTTCCTCTGTGAAAACGGATTCATAGACAGGCAATGTCTCTTTGCCACAGAAATAATCTTTGTTGTCAAAGTTCTGACTTGGCACTTCTTCTGTTTAGGAAAAATAAAAAAACACAAAACTCAAAACACATATTACAGCTTTAACCATGTCTATTCTGCTTGATTCTGAATGTCTATGCATGGTGGAGAGATAGTATATGGATGTATAACCCAGTTTCATAAGGAAATGAAGTGTATATAGGTATGCTATTGATCCATCAGTATCCTAAAATTTTTGAACCCATTGTCCACTTTCCAAGCAGATCTAAAATAATGCTAGAAGACTCAGAGGTAATTGAATAACTAAATGAAAAAACCATGGTTGGTCAGATTGAATAGACCCAAGCTGGTGTTTTGCTGAGGCAAGGAGCAGGGAGAACTGATGTATCCTGCGTTTTGCTCGGCAGCAGCCAGCGAAGCAGCAGGCCCACAGGAACACGGCCAGCTCTAGGTGTGTGCAGGCCCAGACCAGCCCTAGTGCACCTCGTCTCTGGCCCATGTGGATGAATAATGGGCAATATGATTGAAATCCTAAGTATTTTGGTGATAACTGGAAGTTGGACAAGAATGCAAGAGAGATATAAGATACAGCTTAGTGAGAAAGTCAGACTTAAAAGTTCTCCAGCTTGAGCTAAAACCTAGTGATAAATACATCATCTTAACACATCCGAGACACAGTAGAAAAGCTTAGCTTTTTTAAAAACTGGCACATGGCATCTCAAAGAAAAAGACAGTAACTTTCTGTTTACTACTGCTTTTTCCATTCAAGCCAGTCTGCTAGATTTTGCTGACTCATCTCCAAATGAGCCTCATCCAGTATTCACTGGCACCCAGAGGGATCCAGCTGCTCACCTCCCACCTGCCCACGGCCAAAAGGGATGTGTCTTCATGACCAGCTCTGCTCATTTCCTCAGAGTGTTTCTGCCCAGTGCATCACCAAACAAACAGGATGGGCCATACAAATTAGAAACGAAATCTAAAGGTCCAGGAGGGCAATAGGACACTCCTTTTACTTCTGTATCATATGCAGCATGACTGGTCGTTTGTCAGACCAGCCAGCAGATCAGCAGATTAGTTGTGGCATTAATTTTACTAAGTAATGATACAGAAATGTAATAATTAGTGTAGCACAGAAAGGTAATGCTAAGCTTATATTAAGTTAGTATTTATGTCAAGGATTAAGTTATATAATTAGGACAAATCATGTTGTAGTCAGGGCTTTTGAATGCCTGTGGTATGTTTTGCAAAGCAGGAATGATAGTATCTCCATGCAAATCTTGCAAGCTAGAAAACGATCCGAATGTTCTGTGAGCTCTGCAGTTGGG
>JAUBOD010000222.1:5422106-5438598 GCA_032353885.1 Nothura maculosa | reverse complement strand
GAAAGGACCACAGTGATTTTAAGTTCAGAATATACTTGGGAGGGTTGGGACTAAACCTACCCAAGGTCAGTTAATGCTGCTGCCTCTTATGATAGATCTGGAGGGGAGACTCAGCAGTGACTGAAACCTGAACTCACACAGTCCCTCCAGCACTTGGCCTGTTAAATCCCTGGTTACTGTTAATGTAGAGCATGGTGATTTGATCACAGGAGGTCCGGAGCTGCCAGGGCTTCTTGCTGAAGAGCCTGCTGGAGTGAGAAGGCTGTTTGGTTCAGCAGGAGCTTACAAGTGTCCTGGGACTACTGCTGGGATATGCTGCATTTGACCTGGCCCAGGCTCCTGTTTTGGGATAGACCTGTGGCCTGAGTGAGCTCCCCCGGGCCAGCCCAGGGCTGTCAGCTTGGCCCAAATGAATCTACTTTCAGTAGGCAACTTTGTGCTGTATTTTCCTGACAGGGTGAAGCAAAATCCTCTCTATACACCAGGCCGCAGTATTTTACCTGCTGCCCGTGCCGTGCACGCTCGCCTAGGGCAGGTGCTGGGCAGGACAAGCTTTCTACCTGCTGTTTTAGTGAGAGGCAGCCTGGCACTTCCCAGGTGCTGCAAGCAGCTCTGAGCACACTGCAAGCTTCAGCATCAACTCCCAGACCCCGTGGGCCTCGCAGATCCGCGGCCTGTGCTCTGCAAAGGGCACGTGAGGCCCGGGCAGAGCGCGGCTCCCGTGTCACTTACGGAGCAGCTGCACTGGGCGCACTGGTTCGCTTGCCGGTTCTGGAAGAGCCCCTCAGCCACAAACATTTCGCCATGGTGGTAGGTGGTGCCGTTGTACTCGCAGGATTTGCCCGTGATTTTGCTGCTCACTGAGAACAGGGAGTCTTCTGGAAGCAATGGGAAAGGAGCACTTCATGGTCACGACAACTAGCAGTATCATGAGTACAGGGAAGGAAAAACATCGTGTTTCCTCGTTTATCATATTTTTTAGGAAAGCACACATTTGTCATGCTACAAAGTAAAAGTGACTTTCTCAAGATGCTGTTTTGTTCAATTTCAATAATTCTTACTTTAAGTGAAGTGTCCCACTTGTTTTAGGATTTCTGTGACCAGCTGCAGTGCCAGCTCTGAGGGCTCATGCCAGCTGCATTTCCTCTTTCTCTCTCACAGCATCTGCTGCCCTCCAGGCTAGGTGAGTACAGTTACGTATCCACCTGTTGCCTTCCTGTTTTTCTAAAACCACCCAAAAGCTGCTGTTTCTCCTCTGTGTGTGTGAGTGGCAGCTGTGCAGATCAGCACACGTTTGCAGAACGCATTGCCCAGGATGGAGCACCCAAGGCGAAAACCTCAATTCAGCTCTGAAACCTGCTTGGCACCACATGCATCAATATTTCTTCCACAACCAAAAGCCATCCACACTTTATGGTAGAACATCCCCTGCACTGTTTTAACTATTATCAGTTGACAGACTGTGCAGAGGAATGAATTTCATCTATAAAACATTAGCCACTGATTCTTGCTAGGCGCTATTGGGGCACTATTCATGTAAATGGCATTTACTTTCACATGAATTCTGCATCTCAGCATGGGAAGCGGCACTTCGAACAAGGGCTCCATGGAAGTAACACTGGGGTGTTTGTTCTCTGGAGCCAGAATCACTGCAGATTTCTAGGAATGCAGCTGAAATTTTGTTTAGCGAGTCTGGGCCTTTATGTAAAAAGAAATCTGACCTGAAAATTCAGGTTATGCTGCAGCCACTTTTCTGTCTATCAGATAACCATGGGGAGATTTTTCAGTCAAATTATGCCACCAGAGAATGCAAGCTTTTCAGCTGCAGCTCAAGCAAAAGAGCAGAAGTTTTCTGATGATAAGCACTGCTCTTTAAGGCAGATACTCCAAGTATTGCATAAGAGCATTTTTTCATGTTGGCACCATCAAATATTAATAATATTTTCAATGGCAAATGTCAAATCTGACTGCGAAGCACATCCTATGCTGTTTGAAGGTCTAGTTAGGTTAGCAGAGAACCTTCTGCTGTGCCCCACAGAGCAGCAGCAGAAGTGAAGTTGAGCATCTAGGGCATCTTCAATGGCATTTCCTTTCTCTTCAGAGGACAGACATAGTCTTTGCACTTGCACCTTTGAGTGACCAGAGATAGCTTTACTTCAGTGCAATTAAAGGAATCCAAAATCTTTCCAAGTTCTTATGAAAGGCCTGCATGTGGCACAGTGCATGGTGCTTTCAATGTTTTCTCTGTGTTCTAGTAGTAATACACATCCAGGCCTTGCAGGATGTATGTGCTAATGGAGACATATCTTGTCTAAGTCATCAGCAAGAGATTCAGGTGAGACACTCAACTACTGTGACATTAGGCATGGATATTGGAAACCATGGATAAAGAGGCAGACTCTGCCTCTTCCAGAAAGTTGTCACCACAGTCCCATGGCCATTCAGGAAATCATCTCATAGGAAGCAGAGACTGTCAAACCCCTGGTTATCCCCTTGCACCTCATGCAATTTGAAGAGCAGCAAAACTGGAAGGGCAATGAAAGGAGAAATAACAGGAGAACACAGAGGGTCTTTGCCTGTTGAGGCTCTGTTACAGCCTCTGCAGGACACTGCCTGTGTGTGGTGCCTGCCCAACAGCAGCCAACAGTGTTTGACCCACAGTCTGATGTTTGCCAAGACCAGCACTTGAAAGGCTCATCTGAACTTTTCAAAGAATCTGGTAAAGAGTATAAATTTTACTGCAGATTTACCTTGGTATGCAACATTCCTCAATTAAATCACTATGAAATCTCCAAATGCCTTTGAATTGTTGATTCTAAATATGGAAGAAGGATGGTGAGACTTTTGTTTACATGATGTTTCTACTTTTACTCCAATATCCATGGTGTTGTTGAACTACTGCAGTGCTCCTATAGGATCCCAGACAGCCAGAGATTAGCCCCAGCATATCACAGCTGAGGCGAGACACACGAGGCTGCGATGCAACCACTGCTGCCTATCCAGCTCCAAGAGAGGAAGGAATGTAGCCAAAGGAGAAAGCCGACAGTTCCTGTACAGCCAGTGCTCTCTCTGATTCTCATTTCTGCCTTGGCTTCCAGCACTGTCAAGTTACGTGATGACCATATCTCCTAACCTGGCTAAAAAGAAGATGCTTTTGGCTGTTGCATTGTTCATGGAGGAAGAAGCTAGGCGGCAATCAGGTAGCTTGCTCTGGACCAGCTCAGGCCAGCAGCTCAATCTCTGCTATTAGCTAAATGGTAGGGCCTACATAACAAATAGGTAGTCTCCTTGATAACCATAATTTTCTCCCTGAGACCCTTGTAGGTCTCATGAAGCCGGGATAGGAAACTAAGTGGGTGTCAGGAATGTGTCTGCAGGCGACGCAGATCGGCCATCTGAGATCAGCAGAGGACTAGGAGGCACATGACATAATCTCAATAGTGAATATTCTAAATGACACTTCAGGTGAGAATGGGAATATTTGTCCCAGGAAAATCTTTCAGTAACAAAAGTAACATCAAGGGACTTCGCCTCATCCGACTCTACTGCAGATGCTTGTGAAGAAATGAAGCTACTAAAATGTCCTTCGGCCATGCAACCCTATAGCAGATAGTTTTCCTCCCCTACATTTTTTTTTTAAATTTGATCATAGCCGTTAGGCCTACAACAGATGAATTGTAACATATAGCCCAAGACATATGCCTATCTTGGGAATAACGGGACTGAATTCCATCAGTGCTTTCATGTAATGACTATTCTGTCACTGCTCAGCTGATATAATGACTATAACCAAAATCAGTTTCCACCGTCAGCTTTAGGTCCAGATGTAGCACATACCTGTGCAAATGACTGCCTTTTAGCACAGAACTGAGTAGTGTTACTTGAGTGCATAAAATAAAGTTTGAAAGAAGGTTTCAGAATTGAGACCTCCTTACTGTTACTGCAAGAAAATATATATCATTATATACTGGAGACAGCATATTGGAGAGTACAGTTGATCCTCTGCAAACACAGTATCGGTATAGAAGTGAAACGAAGCTGTGTTTATATTGTATATCTATATATAACTTCTGTCTGATGCAATTTTTCTTTCTTTCTGTCTTTGCTAGTCTATTATTGCCTTCCTGCAACAAGGATTTGCCTTGGTTTCTTTCCTAGTGCTCTTTAAATCATACCTAATTAGAGGACTTCAGACTCCCTCATGATATCATATTTTCCTGCACGATGTGAAATTAGAGTGATTGTGGATTGTTTTAGTAAGTGCCAGATTTCAACTTTGAAAAATCTTGGCATTGATGTTCATATCAGCATGCAGTATTTTGCACCGCAGTTAAGTTATGTTAGAATCAGATTAATTAACTGCAAATATACTGCGTTGCTCAAAGCTCCTGTTGGTAAACAGTATTTCCTAATGAGCGTTGTTCCCAAAACTTTATCTGGCATTTTAATGGTGCTGAACAACATTGCTTTAATTTGCTGCCTATGCAAAGTACCAGACAAACCATCTGTGTCAATCCTTTTAATTAACAGGGTTCAATCTGAGCTTTTCTTTTTGGCATTCACAGCACATCAGTGGATGCAATATAAAATGTATAGAGAAAAGATAATGTAGCATCAATGGAAAAGGAAGTAACCATGTTTCTGAGGTTGATATTTATGCGTAAGGGCTCAGACTTCACTACAGAAGATGATCAGCGATGCTTACTTACATTTCCTGTGATTTTAGGAGGATCAGGATAAGACCATGAATTAGCAATAGCACTGATTTATCACCAACACTAGCCTTAGGTAGTGCCAGAGGGCTAAGATGTGCAACCTCAGTTTAGCATGTGACTTACTTGGGATTTGAATTTATACTGGAAATAGCTTTAAAGATTGAACATGGATGAAGGAATCTTTCAGCTTTTACCAACAGACAAAAAAAACAACTGTATCAAAAATGTGTTTACTTTCAAATGATCTTTAAGATCCATTGGAGATGATGGCTACTATGATTGAATTGCTGTATCCAAACCTTCTTTTCCAAACTGGGATTTTGCCCACCACTTGTCTATCTAGGCATCTTTTTTTTTTTTTTTTTTTTTTCCCATGATTTTTACTATATGATAGGTAAATCCTGGCCTTAATGAAGCTGATAGAAAGATTCCCTTCTGGATTCGTATTGTAATTCTCTTTGCTTAGGATGTGTGAATGGAAGCTTGTCCTAGGAGCAACATTCCTGTCAGTTGAGATCTACAGTACAACCTGACATGAAACTTCTCCTGAAAGAGAGTTGCATGTTTCTATATTTCACTCATTCCACGAACTGGATTCTTATTCTCTTTGATAGAGTGTGCAAAGAAATAGTATGGCAAAAAGCTGACCATGAAGGGATGCTAACTCAGAGTGAAGTGGCAGCAGCTGCTGTGCTCATGCTTTCCTGGTGTTTTCTGACAAAACAGTATTAGATTTGGATTTAATAAACAGGTGTTTTATGGCAATTTTTTGGCTCAGTGGAGTTTCCTCAGATTTTCCCACCAAATTTTCATGGAAGCCTGCTTGGTTCCTGATGGTTTGTCAAGGACTAAAGGTTTCCATGGTCCAAGGCTCTGAAGAGCCTAGAGCTCCATGGTTTCTGGGGCTTCCAGGACGCCACTGATGCCGAGCTCATGGATCACAGTCAGTTTCACAAACATCATCATTCAGCTTCTTCTGTTTATAACTGTATTCCTTCCTGGATTCTTATAAAACCTTGTTCCTGAGATGCTTTACCCTTACTTGGATATGGAACAGAAAAGCAGGAGTTATCTGCAACTAATCCCTTGAACAGCTGAGAGAAATTCCACTGGCAGATCCTGGTGTTTGAAACAGTGCTAACTCCTGCAAAAGTATTTCCATGCAGAGAGGGGGAAACAGTAACTAGCTAACAGCAAACCAGCTTTGGGGGAGAACTTCATGGAAGGGTGACCTGTGTGAGGAAAGGGTTCAGGATCCAGTCTAAAGTCAAGGACATTTTCAACTTGGATCCCTTAGGATGAAGTCAGGATGCTCAGCTGCAAAGAGCTCCTAGTCTGGCAAAATAGCCTCAGGATCAGGGGCAATCATAGTGTGCTAGTCAGCAAGTTGTTGTCCATTAGATGAACCTTCAAACAAGAAAATCCATCACAGCAGCCTTAGCCACTGTGAGCAAATGAGACCAAACATCCTGGCTTTCCAAGTCACTGTGCTGAGTTTTACTGATTATCACTGATTTTACTGATCTGTTACTTCAGCAGTGGGCTGAAGTGGTAGCAGAGCATCCCCTGAAGTCACCTACGCAAGGAAGATGTGTAGGTGACGTTCGTGCTTCTGCTCCCCTCTTGGTACAGTCTGTTGGGACCCTGCACAGCACCAGCCTATTTTATTGCATCTTTCTCCAGATACTTTCTTGTACAATACTCTGTCTGTTCGTGTTTGTACTTTCCTTAACACTCTCACTATTGCTTATTTTAGTATCAGAACATCTGGCAAAGATCACTTAAAAAATCTTACAGGCTCTTGGCTTGCTGACTTAGGAACTATTTTTAAACTGCAGCATTCAAGAGTCACCTAGTGTCATTTACTGTAAAAGATGGGCTTTTAACATCAAGCAGAAACACGAGGCACTCAGCCTGGCTTGGATTTTGCAGTTGTCTGGTTTATGAACCACTCTTATAAAAACAAGCAAGTGCTAAACAATATGAAATGAATCACGAGGTTTCATGTCTTAATAAGCTTACCATACTGGGAGCTGTGCTGCAGATAGCCTCACTGGTCTTCTCTAAGTAGACAGGTGATAGATTATTAATTTGAATCCAGAGAGGACTTTTTGGAACATGTTTGCTGAAGCTCCCCAGAGCATAGGCATGCACAGACCTCAGGGATGAGGCCTGGGTCTTGGAGCCTCTCGGCCAGGTGAGCAGCCAAAGGCACCGCTGCACTGGGCTCTCCTGCACAGCCCCTGTACCCCAGCCATCATCCCTGCTTCCTGGACACAACTGGGAGAGCCAAGGTTGTTGGAACCAGCTCTTGAAAGCTCTCAAGGTTGTGTCCTGCTGCAGAAGGCTGTATTTGGGCACCAAGTAATGGGTCTCCTAACATTCTCCTTCTATATGAAAATCGGGATATCCCAAGTACACCAACGTAACATTCCGTGAGACCATAATGCTTGTCTTGGCAGTTTGAAATCAGGGGTTTTAATTGGTGTTTGGGGGGAATTTTACATTTAGCATGTTAAACTGCAGGATAATGCTCATCTGAAGCAGTATATAAACAGCAGTTTTGAAGAATCATAATTGAAATAAAACCCAGATCTTGCAAATGTGCAGATCATGAGCATGTCTGATGGCAAAGGGGAGCATAACTAAATAATGAGAGACCTTCCCCTGGTATTCATGTTTTGCCTATTGAATATTATATGAAACCGGAACCTGCCTAGATACCTTCAGTGTCCTAGACAGTGGGCAGCACTTTGATGTCCTCAGATCTGTGTTTGGAAAACCATTTGTCTGGCTAGAGTTGCACATCCCCCTAGCTCTCCTTGATTGAAGCTCTCATCCTTCACAGCATCAAGGGCTTTTCCCCGCAACCAAAATCACCTCTAGGGTAACTCACACAGAAGTCTCCAGAGATACACAGGGATGAATCTTGCCTATCAAGTCGGTGTCCTACTGTTTTTTATAACGAAGTTAAACTAGGGCTAATACAGTAGCCTTCACATTCCACTGAGAAGGATACTCTTAGAAGGGCTCAAATATTAAGTGATGTAGAATAACAGTAATGGGATAATTTATTTATGTACAGGAAGTTACATTTCTGGGTAAAATCCTGCAGGTAGAATTGCAACTTACAAAGTGGGTTGAAATAAATGTGTTGGCAGCAATGGAGAGTAAAAAGCTAATTTGCGCTGAGTGCAATGCATGCCAGGAGCTGGAAGCATAAAGTGCAGGGAGCAGAGCTGCAGATGAGACGCCAGAACTTTGCTTTATGTTAAGTGCCTTGTTACCTCCATAGCTCTCTCTTTGACTGGTCCCAGCTTGCCAGTTACTGTTGCCAAAGATCTACCATAGTGCAAAAAGTGCTATTTATTCCTTTGCCATTGATATGTCTTTAATGTGAAACAGGCTATCATGACTGCAGCGCAAACATCTGTCTCAGACTGGATTTTACTTCGTGTATGGGACAGAGGTTCCCCAAATTAGCCAGCCTGAGCACTGTCATTAATACTGAGTACTGAATACTGCATTAATAGCATTAACAGCAACAACTCTGTCCTAGGCCAGCGTGTGCTGAGTAGGAAGAATGCCTCCTGCTCTGGTTTCCTTCCTGCATCTGAAAGTGGAGCTAGAACCGTCCCTGTCTTTTTTGCCAGGCACTCAAGACATTGGACTGACCCATAAATGTCTGCTTTGGAGTTCCCGATGCAGAGCATTACAATAAACCCATTGCTTTGAATTGCATTTGCAAGGTGACCTGCGCTAAACTCTTCTCTCCAGCTCTGGAAAGATGTGTGTCTCTTCCTGTTCCTTGGAACAGCCTTTTTGACACAAGGATAACCTTGTTTAGGTAGGAGCAGTCCTACAGCTGCTCTGATTGACACTATCTGAAGCCGGTTCTTGTCACCTGAGGAATGGGGCTCTGACAAAGTTGTAACGAGTTTTTGACCCCTCCTGCCTTTGTGTCTGTGTCCACGAGGGTCAGCCAGAGTGCTCCCCAACCCTGGAAAGCATCGAAGTGCTAGTGATGCTCCAAGTAAAAGAGAAAGTCTGCTGCCAGGCAGAAATCCTCTTTTTCTTGGGCTCTCTCTTCTACTACACCTAAACTAATAGAGGATGGTTATTATATATAAGAAACAGCTACTCAGTATGGACAGATATTTGGAATGGAGGAATAAATATGTGTTGCTAATCTGATCCTTACAAGTTCAAAAGAGAGCAGCCTGAAACTTAAAGAGGTGAGGGAGGCGTCCTGTAGAAAGAGATTATAGAGCTTGCAAAGAGAGCGCCAGTCTGCCAGATTTTGATCTTACTTATGTTGAATAAATCTGGAACAACTCTGTTGATTGGACTAACCCTGATGCTTTGTGTTCAAACTGAAGTGTATTATATATATGTGTGTGTGTGTGTATATGTATATATATAATTTCCAAAATAATCCTCATGCTCATATGGGAAAAGGATCACATAAATAATATTCATCTGTGTTTATGCAGTGCATTTCATTCACGAATAGCAATACTTTTACATTATACGGAACATTTGCCTGTTTTCCTGCAGTGAAAGCACAGCACAGGGATGGCCGTGGACTCCCTCTGTGCGCAGAGATGGAGCTAGTGCTTATCTCGTGCTCCAGAAGGGCTGGTGCAAAGGAGCACAGAGCTGGGAAGCTGCATTTCCTCCTGCTGCCAACACGGCTCTTTTCCTCTGGAGGGCTTTGGTGCTCACAGGGCTCTTGGATCACATCTCAGCACCCCACATGCTGGGGTAATATGGGGAAGGGCCAGATGCAGAGGGGAAAAGCTGGCAGGGAGTCTGTGTAGCACTGGTAGCCCGGGCCACAAGTATCGGGGCATTTGGTCAGCATGTGTCTGCTTCCAGTATTTGCCAATGTGCCCTGAGGATCTGTGGGGGCCTCGCGCACCCAGCTGCCTGGAAAGCCATGGAACCCGCGCACGGGAGCCACGCGGTGGCACCTCACCCAGGAGCCCCACGGAGCCGAGCCCTGAGGCTGCCAGTGTCTCGTGCCCCAAGCGGCTTTTCTAGTAGATGGCTGCAAAGTCAACACAGCAGCTACTGAAAAAGCAAATGTTTTCACCACTATCACGTCAAAAACAATAAAGCACAAATATTTTACAGCTATGTCTTCACTGGAACTAAATTCTTATTCATCATCTCCTGAGAATGTAAGAACCTCAGGTAGAAAAAAGACTCTTGAGTTGTTTCAGTGCAAGGTCATCTTTGAGGTTTTACTTAGTATTATTTAAAATAATCTTTGTGGCAGGGAAGTCCTTGGATGATTACAGCAGCATAAAAGAGCAAATTGATTTTTCTCCTATTAAGAATTCTCTTTACTTTTGTTTTTCCTCTACATGAATGTGTCACCTCAAGGTCTGATCTAATGTTCATTGAATGAAATAGGTTTGGAATCTGGCCTAAACACCTACTCTGTGTATGACAGTGTAAAGGCAGTTTCCTCTTTCACCTTCTGGCTCATATTTTTACCATATTATTTAGCATTTCTCGAGAAGGGACTATATCACAGTTAATAACTGCATCTGTTTTCGTAGAAGGCTTATATCAAAGCTCATAGAAATTTGCTGATGGACTGCAGTAGACTGAGGATCAGTCCCTCCGTCCCTCTACACTTGGCCTTTCCCTCAGTCCCTGCATCACAAGCTTCTTATAAACCTCTGATTTAAAGAAACATCGATGATGTGTGAAGGTCCCTTTAAAAAACAACAAAAACAGTTCAGCCGTAGTGTTTTTAAAGCAGTGGCTGAGGCTGATGATCAATTTGGATTAAAAAACTGTGCTGTCCAAAAACTGCAAACATAAGTCCTAAACCAAATCCATATGTACCTCTCAGAGATGCAGGTGTCAAAGATATTAAGGCACAAAATTCCTTACATTTAAAGTAACTTCAAGAACAAGGTTAAGCTCCAAAAACTGCCATGTAATTCAGAGTTAAGCACAATGACTAATCTTTAATACAATCAGATGGTAGAAAGTAGATGAAACTCATTGCTTGACGGAACTAGTAGCACCTTGTCTAGGCAGTGTGAAGGTCTTACAGATTCAAGCCAAAGATATAGTTTTAGTTTAAACACTCAGAAGGTTGTTGGTTGTGGAGTTTTTCTTTTTTAGCTTTCTAGGGCTAAAGATAGGCTCTTCACATTATTTTAATATATTTTCTGCAGCTTAATTTCCTGTGTTTTCTTTTATAGTGGCATTAAAAAGGGCAAAACTCTGAAGTAGTTATAAAACACTTTCTAGGTTGCTCTGTTTTAATTCCTAGTGTAAGATTGAAGCATTATATCAATCTATCAATCACTCTCCTAGCCAAGGAAGCAAATTGAAAGAAGTTTTAGTACATTTTGAATCCTATCTGAGATATCTTTGAAGCTCTGATGAAACAGTTGCCTTGGAAAAATTCTAAGCAAACGATCACATCAATCCAAAGACTTGAACTTCTAATCCTGCCCTTCACATGTGCAGGTACATCTTTTCCTCGGTGCATATTGGAAGCTGGTTTACAGATGGCAACAAGATAAGATAGTGATGGACATTGGAGGGGAGCTGAGCATGCACCATTTCTTCCATGAAATGAGGCTGATGCCAACCATGCCACAAAGTGGCCAGGATGCTGAGAATGTGGCCAGGTTTTCCAGAAAGTGAGATGTGCCTATAGCTCCAAACTCATAATTCTGTCAGTATTCTCTTATTCAGCTGACAGTTTTCTATTCCTTAGTGTCAGGAGAGCAATCCTAGTAGGACTCGCTAGCAAGGTGGTTATGGATTTCAGAGAGATGTTCCTCAGATAAGGAAAATAGTTATTATTGTCTGGATGATCAGTGCCTACAGAAACATACATTAAGGTTTTAAGGGTCGGTATTTCCAGGAGTCTGACTGTTTTTATATTATCTGACAGACAATCCTGCTGCTTCCAAAACTATAGACAATGTTCTATGAAAAACAATATTAAAGTGTTTATATATGTACCACTCAGCATTTTACTATTATTTCAATATCTAAGGAACAATGAAAATTACATCAGAAAGTAGTTTGGTTTCAATATAGACTGAAAAATCATAGTACTGTAGAAGCCTAGACATAAATATGCTACTAATCATGAATGTTCATGGAAGCAAGTATGTTCAGTCATGGCAGCAAGCTTAAAAAATACTGGACCCAGATGGGCTGATTCATACATCAGCTTGCAGTCTAATCCACTGAGAAATCAAACCAGGAAATGCAATATGGAAACCCTGTCTAAATCCTGCACTGTGCATCTTTCTTTCTGGTGCAAGCTTGCTCCATCTTGTATTTACATATTCCCCAGTGTATTCAAAAATTCAGTTCTTAAACAGGAGTCCAGGTGCTTCCAGTGACAATCAGTGTAGCATCTGTACAATTTAGCATAAATGTTCTGTTTGTAGAAGCACTATCCACAATAGTGCCATAAAGGTGCTTTAAGAAATTGTATATTAAACTTATTTTCATGACATGAGATGGCAGGTCAGAAGTCCTCTTGGCAGCACCAGAACTAATCCATCTCTAAGAAGGGCAGTGAATTATTCCCTCACTCCATAGATCATCTCTGTCCAGGGCTGCCTGGAATATCCTGAGGTGGGAGAAGGCAGTTCCAGCTCCGAGGCTGTGCTACAGGGTGCGGTTCTAGTCCCAGCTCAGGTGAAAACCCTTCGCCCAGCTTTGCATATCTGACCACCGACGGCCAGAAGGGGCACCAGAGCAGCTGACTCCAGCTGGGGCTCACCAAGAAGGGCAAAAAGAGTCTCAATGAGATGAGGAGCTAGTTTTGTTGGTCTTGTGTGTGATTATAAGAATCTTAATCAAGATAATAAAGCAAAATATTTTTTCAGAGGAATACTTAGTTAAGTGGAGGATGCATGGTCTGGATTTTGCCCAAACTATGAAGAATGAGTTTCAAGTTTCAACAAGCTCTGAAAAACCTAGCAATGAATCTGGTAGAAGCTGGTAGGACAAACCACTGGCAAAAAGTGGAAGACACTTCATAATATAGATCTGACAAGTATTTAGGATTCATGGTGGCTGGTGCCAGGGGGACAGGATACAAACACTGCATCCCTTTGTGCTAGTCAGACCAATGTCACTACGAATGCGGGAGACATTAATTCCAAGGGGGAAGCAATGCCAACTTTTCTCAAAGGAATCCCTTCAACGGCCTCTCCACTTAGGTGGTTATGAAGTTCAGTTTCCAATGAAAGTTGCTGCCTCCTGGCATTACCCCTGCTTCATTAAATAAGGAGGCACTTACTTGGGCAGTGACATTCTACAAGGCCTGCAGAAAGTCAGGAAGAAGAGCGAGAGGTCACTGCGACTAGCACTGCTCATTGCTGAAAAGCACCTGGAGAACCAGGACAAATGTACTGTTTCAGACTGTAATGAGCATTTATGAGAGTGATTCATATCTATGGATAATGGCCAGAGCTTAGGCGTCTTCCACTAAAAAATAACCTGGGGAACCTGAGAGGTGAAATTCCTGTTATCCTGGGATGCTGCACAAAAGACCTTGTATGTCAGACACATGGAAACAGAAAAGTGGAATGGGATGTGCAAGAGTAATGATGGAGATCCTGTCCAGGTGCAGCATGAACATCAGCACTGAGCACAGAGCATCCAAATACAGGGTCTGTAATCACTGCAGAAAGCAGAATACAAATAACCATGGAAATCATAGGAGATTCTTGTGATTTGCCTAACATTGGCACAGATCTATACGTGAACCACAGATTCAATTAGAGAAAAAAATATAGCTTAGGGGCATTCTTACTCATATTTTGTAATACCAACTCATTCTTCAGCAGTTTAACAGCCCATCATATGTGGCAGATAGGCCACAGCTGGATTAGAGGAGGAATGAAGGGCAGAAAATGGATCATAATTCAGGAAAGGCTCATGCTGATATTTTTCAGGACTTGTCAGTTTAAATACACAGTATAAAATGCTTGCTGAAGACTCTCTGAATAACAAGAACTTTATTTGATAAGAGATATTGGAGAGTTTACAGGGGCCCTTACTCTCTCTCCCTAGGTTAGTGCAGAATGCTTTAGGTTCTCCATTGGTGTCAGCACACTCAGACAGACGTACTGAGAGAAGCCAGAGTTCACTACCAAAAAGCACTTCAATCAGATACCATCAGTCTAGAAGCATTTATGATTATGTCCTAAATACTGAACAAAGATTTAAAAAAAAACCCACTTCCTTGGGACTTCCTATCCCAAATGCCAGTTACATACAAGAGTGGGATCTCCCTTTTTTAGCTTTAGCTGTCAAAAAAGTAAGTATCTAGCATAAGCTTTTTGCCTGGGCTTCCTCAACAGTCACCAGAGAGATGCCTTGTGATCAGAAAGCTATTAGGATACAATGACAGTAATTACGATGCATTTTTATCTGTAAAATGAATCAAGTTGCTTTCCTTGAATATACAGAGGTCTATGCAGAGTAGCACTGTTTACTATACAAGATAGAAAAGACAAAGCCCTAGGAAATGTCTTGGAAGAAACCCTGATGAGCAGGAATTAATCCTGAGGAGCAGGAATTAATCATGTAAGTTTGGAAAGCTGCCACATCCCTTCGATGATAACTGTCATTCTGTTAAAACCAGCTGTTACTGTCTTATGGTATACATAATATATGTGCTTTTCATACTCTGGGACGATGCAGGAACACACTGCAGGAAGGATGCGATTCCTCTCCCTCAGCTATAGACAGTAACAACACAGGTGTCTGTGTCCAAAGCAGCAGGGATTCATCTCTCTAGATGCAAACAGCAATATCTGGGTTGATGAATCTTACCAAAAATTGATCAGTGGGTTCCAGCTACACTGCAGTGAGAGCAACAGGGCTGCTCTGCTCCCTGCTGAGCAGCTAACGGGTCCCTCCACCCTCTGCTCGCAGGTTAGGGTCTGGACACAGCTGTTTTCCTTAGACAATGACACTCTCTCTGGAGCGAGTCAAATAAACCCCTTTCCATAATGCTGCATGAATACCCTTTTATACATGGCAATGAGGGGTGCCACTAAGAGAGACATTTAGGGAAAAGCCCCAGTCAGCTGTAGCAGCCATTAGGCCATGTCGGGAATGTTGGAATAGCCTCATGAAAGATCCTGCCCAGTCGCATTCATACACTGGTTCTTAATAATGAGCCTATAATAAATGTACAGTCTGGAGAAATTTACTATACAGTATCCAATTGGATTTATATAGTCATAAACTTCCACAGCACTGCTTCAGTGATTTACAGCAGTGCCTAGTAATTATGAAGCTACGCCTGGGTATGAGAGGTAGAAGGCAAACGTTACCAGGCTGCTTGCACAGTGATACTATACACGTGTGCATTTGCCACAGCGATTTCAAATGACGTATTAACAGAGAACCATTGCAAGCAATGATGTATTTCAGCCTGCTCCTACAGAAAGCACCAAGCAGGCACTGATGGAGGGCTGTGGGACCGGGTGTTTGTTGCATGGAGTTGAGAGGAGGAGAGGGGATGCACCTCGTGCTCCGTGAATGAACTGCTGCCTTCTGCCTGCTTGGAAGGGTCTGGGCTTCGCAGCTTAGCTGATCCCTCCCAAAACCCATGCTTCTGATTTTCTGAAAAGAAGCCCCCATAGAAAACACTGTATCTTACTCTAGAACAAACCTCCCTCTTGAGCTGTGTGGGGGCAGAAGGATATTTACTTCTCAGTTTTCTAGCACAGACATTTCACGATTGCTGCTACTCAGCACAGTAAAGAGCTGTTGCAGAAAGCGCCGTGTGTCGTTAATACCAATTACCTGGGCAGCGGGGGCAGCACAGCTGGGGTATGTGCACGGGAGAAGGGCAGTGTAGGCTTGGGCATCGTATCCTGCTGCACAGCACGTTTCCATTCTGCAGGTGGAACATAAAAAAGTGTTTTAATGGGATGGGCCAACATGCAGGTTTCTGTGCTCTCTCTTCTACAGCAAGATATTTGTAAAACATTTTTTTTCTTTCTTTAACAACATTCTGATTTCACTCGCACTGCACTAAGCACAGCCTATTTCCACTGCCCCTGGATTTATACTGCAGGTCATAAGGTTGTAATAAACCCATACAACCATGAGAATGATAGGAAGTGCTTCAAAATGGATTTCAACAACCTTCATTTGTGTTTTCTGTAGAGCAGATTTATGTTGAAGAATTGCTTTTGCAGACCTAAGACAGTGATAGTGAATAGTAGGCCTACTGAGAGTTAGTTCAAGCCTACAAGAGACAATAGTGTCTGTATTTTTTCCTGAAAACTGTGGAGTGTCTTTTGTTTTCTTGTGATGGGCTCCCTGGTACACAAAGAACACCAGCTGGGAAGTAGCCATTTTTCTAAGAAATATGAGAAAGTCTTGAGAATAGTGTTCATTACTCATGTCATTAATATAATCTTCTATCTGACCACATCTAAGTTTGGTTTATAATTAAAATACAGGAAATTTTCAGTCTCCAGTGTCTGTGACCAGAAAAGACTATCCATTTCAGATTCCCATTTCCCATCTATAACTCATCCTCTTAAATTAGTTCTGAGTTGTTCATGTTTATAGCAAGAAAGATCTCTCAGCATGGACACTGATCGTATGCTCTGACTGTCATTTGGGTGGCATTAGAAACGAGGCCACTTCATTTTCCTACACCGTCCGGTCAGCTTTTCAGCTTTTCTAGCCACCTAAATGTCTTTCAATGTTTGCTGGCTAGAGGCTAGAATCACTCTGTTGGCAGATCACTA
>JAUBOD010000222.1:5393622-5405359 GCA_032353885.1 Nothura maculosa | reverse complement strand
GAAAAGAAAAGAAAAGAAAAGAAAAGAAAAGAAAAGAAAAGAAAAGAAAAGAAAAGAAAAGAAAAGAAAAGAAAGAAGTTTAAAAATAAGCCAATCCTCTGTTTGCTTTTCCTTTTACAGGCCACCTTCCAAATTTACACAAGGGTAACTGTATTACAAGGGGCGGATTAACACAGAAAGGTTCTCTGAAGCAGACCTGTTGGAGTTATCTTTAATATTAAAAGCAGAGTGTTTGTTTTCTTTAATATGGAGGGCAGCACCAATAAAAACACCAGTGAAAGAGGCCAGTATTACTAGATCACATGTCTGCTTTTATCTCACAGTGGAGTTATAGTAGAATGATTCTTGCTTGGAAACTTTAAAGCTGGACTGCATCCTTTCATGCTGAAATCATATCTGCTGCAAGGATTATTGGAGGATATAATGTTTCCTTCGGCTTCTTATTTTCCCCACTCCTGAACTTGGACTCCTGACCTTAACTTTTCTCTCGTTATGACCGAGTGCCGGCCTTCAATTGAATAGCCGAACTTTTTACAATCACATCAGATCCTGCTCTTGTAATTCCAGACTCATTTTGTGACATCGATATTGTAGATCTTAATTAAAACGTCAAACATTTTATATCTTGGGTAATAGCCATACAGGAACTGCCAGCTTTTGCTCCCATGCACGTAGCCATCCCAAGCATTCGATCCGTGCGATTGAAGTCGGAGGAGCCGGGCCGTGCTGGTGGGTGGCCCCCTCCTGCTCCCGTGCCCCCAGCCGGGGCTGCACCTGCGGCCCCGGGCGGCCACAAAGCCCGCCACGAGTGGCAGGTAATTCACATGCCCTGGTAGTTGGGGCTGGAGCCTCTCATTAGCTGAAACAGCTAATCAGGCAGCAATCTGTGAGGCTCTGCAGTTAATTACGGGCACAGCTAGCTGGTGGGTAGCAGAAAGGTCTGTCTAATGTGGCTCTACCACCGCCTCTCACTAGATGTGCTATTCAAGAGAGTACTGAGATCTGGGCACCCTCCTGCTCAGGCAGATTTATTTTTTCCCTTTTAATTGCTCTTTCTTAACTGGACGTGATGTGTCTTGTGCTTTATGTCACCAAAGCGACTCCAAGGAGATCACATCTCAGCTGCGCAACTACAGTTGCAGCCTGATCGTGTGGTGACTAATCTTGTAGCCATCTATATCTGAATGTCTTAATGGTTTAGACTCCTAACAAGATTTTTGTCTGGAAATCACACTGCTCTGGGCTTGACACTGTTATTTACTAGCACTGTAACAGCGACTGCCTGGACACTTCTCTGTTGCATGCAAGTGAAAGCAAGGAGAAGCGGGCACCTCTGCTCTGTCCTCCTGTGCCTGCCTGGCCTTTTGCAAGTAAGCCCCAGCTGTAAAGTGTATGGGATCCTCTCTGCCCAGATGGGACATTTTTCAGAAACGCAGGTTCAGACAGGATTGCTTGACACTTGCATCCCTTTTCTGCAGGAACTTGTTTTGCAGCATATAGTAATGAAGAGGAGTTTTTCCAGCTGATTAAATTATTTCTCAGGACATAAGAGAGGCCTGATGAAATGGGCCACTAAAGAAGTTAGTCCCTGAAAATAGCAACCATTTGGACATAATCTTCACCCAATGTGAAGTCAGTGTCAGAAATGTCTTTGATGTAAATGGAAATATAATTGGTGCCTATCAAAGAGCATTAAGTTCCAGGGCTATCGCTGTTTAAATTGCCAACACAGACGAGGGCAGTTTATGAGGTTTACCTAGGTACAAATAATGTATCTTGAAGTATATTCCAAAGTGATATATTTTAGAAAATGGTTTACGCCTTTTTTAAAAAAAGAGTTTGTACATCAGTTATATTGGACTAGATATCCTCAGGCTTGTAATATCACAGGAGGAACTACCCTGATACTGTGATATGCTTGTTTAATTGCTCCATCCAGCCTGCTGGTGGTCAAGAGAGTTCGTAATGGATCCGTAATTCACTTAAACAAGCATATCACAGAAAATAAAACACCTCCAGCTCTAAAAGGAGGCATTGCCCATTACTAATAAAAACCGGACTTTGGTCTTGCGGAGTTGCTGTTCCCATCAATAGAAATGCAGGAAACACTGTCCCTTAGTGGTGGTAGAGCAGCATTGCTCGGGGATGGGCCCTTGATCAGCTTTCTGTCCGGCCGCCCACACTGCCACACTTGGGGACTTGCCTCTTAAATCCAACGTGTGGAGGATTCCCTACAGTCTGATTTAGTAAATCTTAGCAGTCTTCTAAGAATCTGTTGGGCGTAAAGGAGGGTCTGCCTGCATGTAAGGTTGGCAGGAGCCTGCTCAGAAGCTTCAACTATTAATTTTCCTCTGCTGCTCTCTAGATAGAGCAGGAAAAGGAATAACTTATTTATAGCAGTGGACTAGCAGCCATCTCGCCATTGCTTTTAGCTGTGTTTCCTGTGCTCAGCCTTCTGCAGTTGTGGTCTTGTCCAATGCTCAGTGTAAATCCTGCCTGTCGAGCTCTGCGATGCCTTCACCTGAATCCTTGTCCCACATCCTCTATTTCTAGGAGAGCGGCCCAACCTCTCTGATGGTCTGTGCAGATGCTTTGTCTGAACCTTTCTGCTGCTTCTCCTAGGAGCAACCTTACACGGCTTTAAAAAGCAACTTCCTTCGGAAATGTCTGTGGAGATCTTCTATGGAAACTTGGGAGTTAGTAACCATCAATTTACTCTGCTAACTTAACAAGCAGATGTTTGGCTACAGCATCAGCCAAAGTAAAAGAGGCAATAGTGAATAAAAGCATCATTTTCTATTAAAAATATCAGTAGCATGATATGAAAATGGCCAAGTTTTGAAGAGAAATAGTCTTTTGCTTCATTTTTCTCTCTTAATTACTTCAAATGTAGCAGAGCGCTTTTTTTTTTTTTTAACTTCAAATTCATGATTTTTAAGAGCGAATTTCCTTTGGGAATTTGTCTCTGTTTTATTAACAGCAGATTGTTTTTTCCATCTTGTAGCATTTACATGGGGAAATATGCAACTTTTGCACACAATGAAAGTATATTATTAATAAAATACTAAATAATGAGACATCAGTTACTGGATTTTAGAAGAAAAATAAAACAAGCAAAAGAGGGAAGAAGAAGATAATTAAAACAGTAACCAAGAGGTGATGTATGGAAACGTGGGACCATCACCACGTGGCTCATTCCCCAGATGGTGGCCAGTGCCCGTAGCCACCGCACAGTCCTGTATTCAATATATATGATGATATGGAGGTGCAGTAATACCCGAGCGGGGCTCTGTGTTGTATCTGTACATTTGTAGGACCCCCTGATGTCTGGAGCCCCGGCTGCCGTCCACACGTGCCACCTGGCTGCATTTCAAACAGGCTGCTGTGACTGCCGAAATGGAAGCGCACGTGGCACCAGGGCAGCCACTGGGCAAAGACAAAGCTCAGTGGGCTGCAGCAAAACACCATTTCTTTGCCCTTCTCTGTCTGTGAACATGCCAGGGGGTTGCTCAGTGTGTTCCTTAAAAGACTAACTTTCTCATTGCAAGCAGACTACTACTCCAATTGCTACCTGGTGGTGCGAGCTGGACATACGTGCACCCAGGACACCTGTGCCTTTCTGGACATTTTGGACATTTCAATGTTTCCTGTCAGACAATAAGCTAATCTCTTTGTTTCTCAGTTTTCCCATTGGAGAAATAGCATGGAGGTGTTGCAGGATTTACTTCAGCACCATCTGTGAGATGCTTTGTGATGGCTGGATAGAAACAGAGTTGCGCCGTGCGTATGCATTGATGTGTCCTGGAAATCGGAATAGGATTTTGAGGAGCAGAGAGAGATTGGTAATAGTCTATGTTAGACTCTTAATGGCAGTTTTCTTTAATTAAGCAGTTTAGCGGGACATATTTGGGACAGTCTGGGCCCTTTCCTAGTCTCTGTGTGGAGCTGGGAGGGGATGGTTAGTTTCCTACATTCATACACACTGGGAAAGAATTTAAAACACTTGGAAGTATCAATAGCACTTCAGCGGTTTCTTGAAACTGTCATTTTTTTTCATTGGTTTTATGAAACTGCTAGATTACAACAGATGGATTCATTTATCTAGTTCTGTCTTTATATATTTAGATGGCTTCCATCTCTGTGGGATTTGTGTGCCTCCCAAGTATTTTAAAATAGAAAAAAGCTGTTTGCTTTTCTGTCTTGCTTTCTATCTAGCCCATAAGAGAAATCACTTGATTAGTTTACAGAGCTTGGATTTGCTGGGCTGTGTACTAGCATTCTCTGCATGTTTCTGCATGAAGAAATGAAGCTGTGGGAAGAAGTCTTGCCATTATTTCTAAATGCAGTGGGATCTGTGTTATTTGTATCTTTGGAAGGCAAAATACGTTTCCTTGGGCAGGAATACTGCCTGGGAAACATCAGACAACAGTCTTGTCTTCCCCAATGTTGCTGCTGGCTGCAGTGCTCCAGTGAGGGGAGAGGATGCGAAAGCTTCTCACATCAGAAAGCAGAACCCCCTGTCTGTGCTTAGTAAGGACCTCGCGTGAGCGAAGCAGCAGGCTGAGCCCATGGCCGAGCAGACTCCTGCTCGCTTTGCACCAGCTGGGCTTTGTTTCGCAGCAGAGGCTGCTGCTGCCAGGCGTGCATTAAGCCGCAAGGCGCGGGCTCACACTGCACCATGTCCGGGCACGCGCGTGTCGGCACCAGGGGCACTTTTCTGGCCAGCCCACTGGGCGAGGGCATTTCTACTGGCATGGCTGTTTGGGCACTCACCAGCAATGCGATGCACACCAGCACGCGGGGCCACAGGCTGCCTGCTCACCAAGCTGGTGGCAGTGCCACTGGCTACTTCACTTTTCCTGAGAATAGCCTCCTGTGCTGCGAGCAGGGGGACCTGGAGAGCCCCGTAAGTGCCGGCCACATCTCCTGTGGACCTGCATGATGTGACATGAGCGCAGTTCAGAAGAGCCTTGTCCCACCCATCGACGCCAGCATCCGCACAGCTCCGCACTGTGTGCGCAGCCTGCCTGGCCCAGTGTCATCTTCTGGTCGGGGCTGTGGAAGCAGCGTGGCCTGCATCTCCTCCAGCTTGCCAGCTGTGGAGCATCTTCAGGTTGTGCCTGAAGGCCTGGTTGTGCCTGTGCCAGGAGCTGTGGAGCATCTCCAGATTGGGCACCACCAGATCTTCCTGACTCCTGGAAGCTGGATCTCTGGTAGCTCTGCTGTGCCTGGACCTGCTGACCTCACCCTTTGCTCCTGCACATGGATGGGGTCTGGTTTTCTGTCCATGCACCCAGCTCTCTTCCATCAGGTTTTGCCTTATTGTCATTTGTGCCACCTGCTGTGGTGTGCTGTGTAAGATGGGGGTGAACAGGGGAGCTGGGGAGGGACAGGGTTCCACTAACTCGTCCTCCCCTGTGCTTCTTGGCTGGGTGAAAAGTGCCTCCAATCTGTTTCGACATGATACCACATGCTGAATTAAGAAATTAGCATTTTCCTTAGTTAGCTGGATGCTCATTTTGCCTCTCCCTCACTGCTCCTCAGGCTAGGCAGTCATGACACCGGGAGACCGCAGGGATGCGCCAGGAGATGCTCTGTGTCTCTGGAGCGTGGTCATCGCAGCCGGCACCTGCTGGAGCAGCGGGGCTCTGCGGAAGCACAAGGAGCAGGCTGGTTTAACACAAACCCGATTTAGGTTCCTGAAGGACCATCCTGCAGCTCCAGCACACTGGGCATGTGGCAGCTCGTGCCACAATCCGTGGCAGTGCCCAGCTCACAGCCTGCCAGCCAGCTCAGGCCAGCGGAGCTGCCCCAGCCCTGAGCAGTTGTGCCCCCGTGCCGCAGGATGTCACTACGGAGCTGGGAGAGGCTGCTGCATTTGGCTGCGTTTCACAGCTTCTCCTCGTGTGCCACAGCCATAATCGTAGGGCACTGAGGTAGCTGCTGCCAATGTGGTCGTGCCGTGGGTGTCCCCAGGAGAGCGGTGCCCATCTGGCACCTCCTCAGCTCACGGTGCATCCGCCACTGCAGGTGCCACCTGAAGCACTGCGCCACAGCAGGATCATGTAGGTAGGGACACTGCACCCGACACGTGTCCCCTCCGCGTGTGGGCAGCGGGTGCTACTGCCCTATGGAGCCCTTTGCAGCGCCTTGCTCAGCGACCCAGCAGCTCTTGGTACACAGAGCAGCACCAGGGGACATCAGACAGCGGCATTAACCTCTTAATGAGATTTTTTTTTCCTTTCCTGGCTCAAGAGCAACCTCTGTGCCCCTGGGACAGGACTGCATTCCCAGCTCGCCTCGGAGCCAGGGGCTGGCAGCAGTAGGGATGTCCTGGCCACCTGAGCGCCTCGCGGGGAGCCCCTAGCCCAGGCAGGGCCACCGGGAGCACATCCCCATCCTCCTCAGTCCCCATCCTCCCTGGTCCCCATCCTCCCTGGCCAAAGGCAGCGCGGCTGCTGCTCGGCTGCATCCAGCCCCAGAGCATCGCGGAAGGAGGAGGGGGGCGAAAACGGGTTTCACTTCCGCCTGCTTGCAGGAACCACAAACCCCCAGAATATATTAGAATAATCATAATAGAGAGATTCCCCCCTCCCTTCCCCCTGCAAAAAGGGGGTGGAAGGAGGAGGGGGAGCACGAGTGCAAGCGGCTGCCGGCAGGCAGAGCGATGCGGAGCGGCTGAGGCGCCGCGAGCCGCCCCGGCCCCGCCAGCAGCGCGGCCGCAGCCGGGAGGACGAGCGCAGCCTCCCTGCGCCGAGGAGGCCGCCAACAAGGTCTGTCCTTTGCTTTGTCCCCTTGCCTGGCCTGCCTGGTGGAGGAGGCAAGTTCCTTCCAGCAACCTGCTCGCCCAGCCCGCAGCCACAAAGCCAGGGTGAGGGCCGTGGGGCTGAGTGATGGGGAGCACCTAAAGGTCTGGCTGCCCCTCTGCTCCCTGAGCACAGTCTGGGCGGCGTGAGGCTCCTGACAGCATCGTCTGCATGGAGAGGATCCCACAGGCGCCTGGCTGTGCCGGCGGGCCTGGCTGGTGTGGGTGCCTGGGGGGCCTGGCTGGAGCAGGGTGCCCATGGAGCACGGGGAGGGCTGTGCAGCCCCGGGCTGCTCAACGTTGGGCTGGCTCCTTGTGCTGCAGAGCTCTGGGTTCATCCCCTGCCAGATGCGCTGGAAGCAGCTTCCTCTTCTAGTGTTTTGGGATGAGTGGTTTCTCACAGATTAGGCATTTCCCAGCAAGTTGGCGCGTCTTCCTTTTTAACCTGAAGGCTCTCTGGGATAGTCTGGGCTGTCTGCATGAGTCACTTGCAGAGCCACAGGAGGGGGATGACTGGAAAGGGCTTCAGTCACAGCTTCCCACTCCTCGTGTATCTGTGTCGTAACTGCTGGGGTCGGCTCTGGCACCTGGCTACGGCCTAGCCAAGCAGCATCAGCCACGCGGGAGTGCTGAGCAGGGTGTGCGAAATGGGGACAGGCAACGTGGACTCCTTTCTTTTTGGGGGCAGCCGTCCTAACAAACTATTGCATCCTCACTTTAAAAAGTTTCCATCACAAAGTCGAAACCCGTATGTATATCTCTAAGTTATTCTCATCTGAGTGAGAATTGCTGGATCATCTGGAGATTCAGCTCAGGACATGTGCCATAAATGAGAGCATGTTGGCTGCTGTGGTCTCTACCGTGTGTTTTAGCAATGGAGAGGTTGGGTGGCTGAGTAAGGACGGCTCTTTCCATAGCTCTGACATTGATTGTAAATGTACTGGCTCTGTTTATACATGTGTTCATTTGCCTTCTTAACTTGATCTTTGAAGCCTAAGAGCTGAACACCTCAGATTCCCAGAGTGTTCCAGTGCCTTAGACCTGGACGCCGGCAGCTGAGCCTTGTACTTGGAAGAGTCTTGCAAGAAGCCTCCTCAGCTTTATGTTACTTAGATGTATAGCAAAGTACAAGGGAAGGGATTTGCTTAAGACCACTAAAAACCTGCAATAGAGATGGGAAACTAGGCCTGACCTATCTCTGCCATGTCACAGGCTGTGCTCCCTCGGCCCTTTAATTTTGTTCTTCATCTCTTACTCAGCTGCAGGTGTGATGGGTGGAGGTGGTTAAAGCTCCTTTGCCCTCCTTTTATTACCTTTTGCAGGAACCACAGTCATAAGAGGAGAGGGAGGGTTGCTAAGTCTGCTGAGATTTGGAGAAACCTTGTGTGTGTACAGGACTTTGACATTAGGGCAGAAGAAATAACTTAAGAAGCAGAGAAATAATGCAGACAAAAAGCTTTCTAAAAGGAAAAAAAAATACATCTGTCACCTTGTCTGCTTCTGTGAAGTCTGAAGGTGTGCTGAAAAAAATGCAGAATTTTGAGTTCTGGAGCACATGAGTGAGGTCCCTGATTTGCATCTTTGCCCATGAGGTGACTTGTTGGTGGCTCTGTGTTGGCTGCCCTGGCTGGTGCTGTAGAGGCTGCAGACTGCTTTAAGAGGGGGCTGTAAAGCAGTTACTCTGGTGAGTGTGCAGGGGAAGGGTGCAACTTCCTTTTGTCCTGCTTTCCTCTCTGTAATTTCTTTCGAGGCCCTTTCTGCCTGTGATGTGTCTGGGACAGGCAGCAGCTCCAGCTCCTTGCACTGCTGAGAGGAAGCCCGGCTTGACTGCAGTGCAGGGGCTGCACAGACCTCTGCTCTAGCCTGGTTAGCAGCCACGGGGCCGAGCGACTCCTCTCAGTGTATGTCTCGGGTAAACTGAGTCTCACCAAGGCAGCCAACACATCAGAGCTGGCTGCACAGGGTCTGTGGGAAGTATGAACCACACTTTTAGGTCATCTTTCCAATGCAGATATTTAAATTACAGAGATTTTGTCCTACTATTAGAAAGGTAGGACTGCAGTCCTATTCTGCCTGCAAAGCCCCCAGCAGCAGCGTTGTTAGTTCCATGCTGTGTGCAGATTTCTCTCTTAAACTGGGCTTAGTCTCCAGAAGCTGGGGAAATCTGAAAATTTATCTGCATTAGCAGAATGGCATTAAACCGCAAATCCTTAGCTGCAATGAATATTTATTCATTTCTTAGCTGGCTTCAAGCTGCACCCTGGCTGATTGCCATTCCTGTAGGTTACTTTCCCTGAGGTTTTGGACTGGCCATTCACACACTGATCCAGCTACAGATTTCTTGCTTCCTGATATTTGTAAACAACTTACCATTAGCTGGCAAAAGAACTACATGCAAACAGACACTCAGAGAAAGGATGTGCCCTAAAGTACCTATGGGCATCAGTAGATATCACTTTAAATCTTGTCCAACCTTTTGCTCAAAGCAGGACCAATTTATAGGCGGTTACTCAGTGTCTTGTTCAGCTGAGTATGAATAGCTCTGAAAATGGAGATCCCGTGACTTCTCTGAGCCCTGTTGGACCAACTTCATAGTGAAAAATCTAATATTTAATGAGAATTCCCTGTGTTCTAGCTTACATCTGTTGCTCTTTATCCTTTCATTGTGCACCTCTGAGAAGAGTCTGGCTCTCTTTTCTGTACCTTCCTTTCAGGTAGAGTGGTGCCAGAAGAGATGTGAGAGGGATCTTTCTATGGCTGCTGCTGGCTGCAGGCAGCCCTTACAGTTCTCTCTATGGCCTCAAGTTTTCTTTCTAAGTCTAGCTGACAATGGGATTTGGAGCCAGTGCTGGTAGTGCTTGCACCTACGTGGTACACTGAGAACCTGCTGTGGTTTGCTGTGGTGGGAAGAGGAGATTGGCACGGCTGTAGCCTGGCAGTGATCCCATCTAGTCGTATCAGCCTCCCCAAGCCCTGCCTTGAAACCCAGTGCTATAGGGCAGGCTCTGGGCATGGGATTACAGGCCTGGATTAATGTACCGCCTTCCACTTGCGGGTTTTTGTGCAAGTCTCTAGCAGTTTCAAGTGCTTCATATTGGATTAAATCCATTTGTTGGCACATTTTCCTGGAAGGAACTGATTCGTTTTTGGAGTGGATCTATTCCTTAATATTTGCATGGGGGGAGATTTCCTTCTCCAGTACCGCATCGTACCCAAGGCAAAGTCCCAGACTAGTGTGTCAGTGGTTTCGTGGCCGCTGAGGCCCAAACGTCCCCGTCCCTCCCACCTCCTGGGCCGGGGCTGCTTTTCTGTCCTGCTGCTGTTGGGCTGCACAGGGTGAGTCATGTTTTGCTAATGGGATCTTTTCCAATAGGCTTGAACAGGGCAGTGCACTTTAACCTACACATGATGATGCATTAAAAATCAGTTAAACACTGATTGAATTTTCAGTAATATTTTCTGTCCCAGTCCTTAATGGCTAATTTATGCAGAGGTTAGCAAAGGGCAATCATGAAACTAATCTATCTTACCTAATAGGAGAGAGGATCAACTGGAAAAACTGACCTGCGGTCTGTCAGTCGGTGTGAACTACTGCATTTCAGTAGAAGGAGAAAACTGCTGTGTTAGGGTAGGCCTGGGGGTCACTGGCTCTGCTGGCGTGGCTGGTCCTGGCTGGTCCAGGGGACAGCGTGGCCTCACACTGTAGGAACTTAGGGGCTAATCCGTTTGCCTACGTTATGTCTCATTCTTGCCTTCAGACATCAGCTTGATCTTTAATATGTTTTTCTAAGGTTTATTTTTGTTAATTTTTAAAAGCTTTCTAGCAGCAGTGATATTAGATCCTAGAGCAGACTGCCTAGGGAGACTGTAGCATCTCTGTAGCTGAGGGTTTTAGGAGTAAGAAGGCAGACACTGTCTGCGACAGAAGTACTCGAGTAGGGGACTCAGGTCTACAGAAGCAGCTGAATTTTGCAACAGACTTCCAGTTTTCCTGCGCACCCACGAGAGACCTCTCCTGCCTTTCTCCTCTCAGCTGTTCCCATCAGAGCCCTCACTCCGATCGCCTGGACAAGCCAGGGCTGCCCATGACCAAGCAGCACCGTTGCAGGAAGAGCGGGCATGGCTGTGTCCAGGGCAGCAACTTCCTTCCATTTTACAGTAGATGATACTTACGTGTCTTTCTAAGCCCTTAAGTAAAGCAGGTAAGAGGTTACTGTCCATCTCTCCCAGGAGACTAGGGTAGTTACACCAAAATATGAGCCTAGAGCAATGGGAAAAGATACACAGAGAAAACCAAATCCTAATTCCCCTGCACGCAATGGGAGTTTTTGTCCTTTGGTTTTGCTCCACACCTAACATTTAATATATCTCATCAATCTTTGCATTGCACAAAGGCCTCATCAAAGTTTGGTTAGTCCTTTTAAGGAAAACAGTTGCTTGCTGAGAAACAATGAATCAAATCCTTCACACTAAATTAAAATAATAGGGAAAACTGGCTTGTAAAACTGAACAAGGCTGTAAGACAGGAGAAAGACTCCTCTGGAAGGAGCCTTGCTGTCCATCCAGGTGCCTGTCTCTGGTCACTGGTCCATGTGGTCCCTGGACTGAGTACGTGTAGGGAGGGCAGACATCTCCACAAGGGACCCTGGCACCACGGGTGGCACTGACGGAGTGCCGCAAGCGCAGGGCTGGAATCACCCATCTGCTCCTTCACCCAGCCTTCCTGGTGCCGCATGAGAGGCCCTGCTGCTCAATTAACCTCTCTGTGCTTCGCCTTTTCCAGATGGAAAATTATTTCTATTTATCTGTTTGAGATGTTTGTGAAGAAGGATGCTAAGTACCATCTCCCCTGTCTGCAGAGACAGCCAGAGGCAAAGAGGACAACAGCTCCATCGAAGCAGCACAGCGGGGCCTGGCAGGTCTTTAGCTGCC
>JAUBOD010000222.1:5353463-5365559 GCA_032353885.1 Nothura maculosa | reverse complement strand
CACCACCGAAAAAAGGTTGGCCCCCTCTTCCCTACAGTCCCCCTTCATGTATTTATACATGTTAATTAGGTCCCCTCATAGTCTCCTCTTCTCTAAGTTCTTGCTCAAAAGCAGCACCTCCTTCCACTTTTTCAGGAGGCAGCAGCCAAAAGACACCTCAAAATGAGAGCTACTGAGCTCATTAGACTGAGATACTCCAGCTTAATCGCAGGAGCAAACCCAGTTGAAAGATAAGACACAAAGTGGTTCCTTTTGGCACCCAAACTGTCCTAACCAGTGTTTGATCCTTTCGCTTTTCAAAGCAGTTGCACTTCCCTTGCCCAGTTAGAGGGACAGGACTGTGGTCCTTTATAACATGCCTGTTCTGTTTTGTTTAGGGCTTGTCGTCTTTAGCCAGGATGTTGATACGCAGCAGTGAGTGGGACACTTAATTCCAGTTTGTATGGGCTGGTTCTGAAGTGGTTGTTAATTCATAGTTCACAGCAAAGGCTCCAGAATCTGACTCAATCCTGAGAATATCAGAACAGGACTTGCCAGGCAGCATGGGTCTGCACTGCATGAGCCCAATGCATGTACTTCTAGAAAGTGTTTGGCTTTGTACAATGCCTGTTCAGCACAGACTGGGTGCATGGGAGAGCATGAGGGCACAGCAGGAACATGTGCTGGGCAGGGCCCTCCAGCTGGCAGGAGAATCAGAACAGAACTGCAAGGTGCTAAAGGAGAGGCCTGGAGAATCCTGCCCTAGGTCTGTAGAGCTTGGTGAAGGAGGTTCCCTGCTGTTTGAAGGTGTGGGAGGTGCAGGGAGCGCACAGGAGCTTTGCAGCTGGAAGCCGCAGGTTAAAGTTTCAGCGAGGGTAACAGAGAAATTGATGGGCTATGTGGCTTTGTGCCAGGCAAAGATCAGCCCTAATATTTGTTTTCCCAAGTAAAAGGGTTCAGTCAATCTCGCGGGCCACCTGGAGAACAAAAGAGCGAGATGATTTAACGCGCGCTCTGTGTGTTGCCCGGTGGCCCTTCTCTCTGCACTGCTCCGTGCTGATGTGCCAGAATAATTTGGGTTTGCGTCTAACACGGATCTGACTTGTGCAAGGACTTCAGTCTGGGCCGCCGTGCCCGGAGGATGGGGAGTTTGGGGCATGGTCTCCTTGTCCTTGTAGTCTGGAGCCGGGAGCACCTTGCAGATAGGGGCTGTGGACTGGAGGAGGGATGTCTAAACCCACCTTTAAAACAGGGAGGAGGGAAGGGAAGAGGCAGGAAGGTCCTGCAGGGACCCGTTTTCTTCAGACAGGCTTAATTCAGAAGCAACACTTCATACATCAATTTAAATTAATGTGTTTCAAAGCGCCCTTGTCCCAGTACCTCAGATGCACCCGAGACAGCAGCTGCAGGAGCTGCGGGTGACAACACAGCTGGGCTGGGGACAGGCGGCTGTGGGGCCCCGAGCTGAGGTGCCCCCCCTGACAGGGCTGCTCTGCCCCCCGGGGTGCGTGCAGCACCCAGCAGGTAGCTCACCCCTCGGGACCCCCGCACAGCAGCTCTAGGCCTGTGTTCTGGTGTGCCAAGTGCAGGTATGTTGTGCAGGTGACTGTTTTCTGCAAGGCTCTTGATTTGAATAAGGCTTAAATGGAAAGCTTGTCTGGATGCTGAAAGGTTAATGTAGGCAAAAGCAAGCACATGCAGCTGCAGCCTTGTCCCCTAAATGCAGCTGAAAGGCTTTTGGGGATGACAGAGAAATAATACAGTAAAACCAAGGCCTGCACTGTGGGAGATGAAGGGAGCTCAAGAGGAGTGCGGGTCACTTATGTTAATCTGAAGCAAATAGGACTGGGCTGGGAAGGGGGCTGAGCTGCTTTTATGTATAGAGCTGCTAGTGCAGGGGCTCAGACAGCCCTTCATAGGGAGCGTTTGCAAAGCAGCCCTGCCATTAACCTCCTTGCCAAGGAGGAACAAACAGTGTTGTCCTGCTTCAGTGTGCAGGTCTCACGTTTTGGTGTGTATGCAAATCCTGCTGGGTGGCCGTGTCTCATACAAATGAGCTTGAAATGCAGAGGGTGTCATGCACACAAAATGGCTTGTTTCTCCATGCAGCTGGACCTCGGTCACAGCAGGAGGGCTACAGAGGGAGCCTGGTCCCTAAGGAAGCACCAGGAAAAGATAGGGAAACTAGGAGCCACTCTCAAATGGCAGCAGCAAATGCTGTGCCATGCTGCGGTGTTGCCCTGCGCTTCTGATGCCCTGATGGGTATCCAGAGCTCTGTTTTGCTTCTCTTCTGGGAGTCTCCCTGTGCACACTGTGAAGGTGAACAGTGCAGCTGCAGCCTGTACTGGGGCTCCACAGCCCTTCCCTCCACTCTTTGGTCTCCCTGCCCGTGCCAGGACACATGTGGTGTGGCTGCTAGGTGATGTGACAGCTGCCCACGCTGCTGTCACACCTGAAATGCATCGCCTTGGAGCCTGCAGCCTGGCTCCGGGGCTGCTCCCTGCTGGAAGCAGGAAAGCTGGAATTTCCACGTGACTGTGAGGCTCAGAGCCCTAGTAAACAGAGATCCTCCCTCCTGGTGTCTTTTCCTTGCTACTTCTGATGCCTTCTTTTTCCCCATGATATCCAGTGTTTCTGAAACACTTCTCCAAGTGCTGTCCCAGCTCTGGGCCCCCTGCTCCCCTGAGCTTCGCAGGGAATGTCACTTTGTCAGGCAAGGCAGGGAAGTGGCAGAGCTGTGACCTCATAAGGGAGAGTGTCTGTTACCTTGAGTTCACAGACAGTTTCCTCTCCTTGAGTGCAAATGCTCAGGTGTTTGGGCACGGCCTGTGCAATGCTGCCTTGAGCCCAGCTTTGGTGCCCTGGCTCCAAGTGCCTTCGTGTCCTTTAGCCTTTTGCCTCCGGTCCCTGTGAACCGATACATTCGTGGTGGCTACCCCAGCATCCTGCTTGTTAGCCCTTCACTGCATGGGCAGCACAGGTGTTACCCGGAGCCCAACCTGGATCCCTCCTCGGGAGCTGAAAAGGCTTCGGATCCTCCTGCCAGCGCAGCCTGCCCAGGGCCTGCCTGTCCCCCCTGTGTGGGGGCTGCCTGTGGCTCGCTGTCAGACTCTTAAAACTTGCTGAGATTAGTTTTAAGCTAAACTTGTCTTGTTTCACTGACCAGACATTACTCTCTAAAAGCAGTTTTTACTAAATGCTCTGTTTATTGTTCTCCCAGGTGCATTTTGTGTCTGCAGGTTAAAGCTCTGGGTAATGTTTCCTTTTCACGGCCTGCAGTAGTAAGGCATTGCCCTTCCCTCATGGGCACATTGAGGGGATGAGGCCCGAGCACTGTAATGTAAGTGTCTGTGTTCTCCTGGTTTCACTGGGATGCAGAGGGCATATTATTGTGGCTTGATTTTTTTAAAAAATTATTATTATTATTTTTTTTTTTTAAGTTTCAGTAAACTGCAACTGAACTCTTGACTGTTCAAAACTCCCTGGTGCTGATTTGCAGCCACTGGGTTTCTTGCCCCTTTCCAGGGCATGTCCAGACTCTAACTCTCCGGGCCCTGTGGTTAGAGGCAACCTCTGCCTAGTGCCCTGGCCCTGTAGGAAGGAAGGCAAAGCACAAGGGCTGTGTTTTAAATAGACTGCAGCCGAGCCAGGCCAGCTGTGAATGCAGCTGGGCCACCCAGCGCCGCTGCCGCGAGCACTGCGGCTTCTCCAGGGGCTGTTACCTCCCTTCCCCACACGGTGGGAGGAACCTGGGACACGGGAGGGCTGTGCTGGGCTACTGAGCTGCTCGTGACCTTGTGCAAGTCCTGGGTTTGCTCACAGGGCTGCAGTTTACAGGAGATGGAAATGTTTCCCTTGACTTTCAACACTTGTTGTGAGCCCTAAATAGAAAACTAGGAGTTTGGGGCTACAGAGTGCTGGAGTGTATTGTTATGGGAATGTAATTCATAAATAGCATGTGGTGCAGATTTCCTCAGCTGTGTAAGACGATTTATTTTCTTGGTCTGTTTATTGCCTGCAATCTATGCAAGTCACATTACCTCCATGATTTTCCTTGGGTGGTGCTGGAGATAACACTGCTACCTCCTAAAGCACCAGATAAATAGCACAGTGGACCTAGGTTATGGAAGAGTGACTATTGCATCCTACTGGACTTCTGGCTGTGGGATCTCAGTCTCTTGCTCTCCTGTCCTGTCATCGATCACGTGGAGACTGTAAATGGATAGGATGTCTCACCAGCCTGTCTGACCTTGTGTGTAAAACGGGCCATAAACTGATACCCAAAGGCTTCTGCTTCACGCTCAGTAATTTCTGATTAGGCCCGAGCATCTCACCGCATGGATATCTAGTGGGGATGTAGGGCTGTGCCTCAGAGGGAATCTCCTACTTCTCTTAAATTTATTTACCCATTCTCCTCCCTCCTAGGGAAATGGGGCATCCTGGCTGTTGGGTGAGAACACTGCTATCGCTGTGATGATGCCAGCCCCTTGCAGAGAGGGGCCAGGCCTTGTGTGGCAGAGTCCCTCTAGCAGGCTCATCGAGACACCTGAGTCCTGGGGCTTGCTTTGTAGCTGCAATTGATAGAAATCTAAAGGACTTGAGTGTTCCTGAGGACCAACTGCTCTTTTGATGAGGGAGCTAGTATATGTGTGTGTTACATGGATTTTTTTTAAGTCTCTTCCTTTTTTTTTCTTTCTTTTTTTTTTTTTTTACTTCTGGTAGAAAAAGCAGTGCTAGAAATCTGAGATTTCTGAAACTTCCTTAACAGGCAACCTCCAAACTTACCAGGAGAACATGTTCACTGTCTTTAAACAGTGGACCTGTTTAAAGGGTGGGTGTCTTTAAACAAGCCTTGTAGCACATCACAGAACAAATGAATCCATGTGTGTGACTGTCTCTGGTGAGAGCAGGGCTTGGCTATTGCACAAGGCTGTTTATCTTCCCCCATGGACAAGGTGACAGGAACCTGTGCTGCTTGTGTGCACAGCAGCCAGAGAGCTCCCCACCCCAAAACTGGGGTTCCTACACACAGGTTATTCACAGAGATGGTGCCAGTAGATGGCACTCATGAATACCCCGTGCTGTCTCTGGAGTTTGAAGGGCTGTGATTGCTGCTTTGGAGCAGCTTGGGAGACCTAGCAGGGCTGGTTCCCTGCTTGCTCAGGCAGGGCTCTCCGCTGTGCAATGGGTATTGCCAGTGCAGCCAAAGAGTCTTTGCTCAGCCCTCAGCACGTCAAGGTAGGGGTCTCACCATGCAGATTCAAGGGCCACTGACAGTTTCCTTCATTGGCAACCTTGTGCTCATTTGTTTAAAGATCCGTTTTGTGCTTGGTGAATGGACACTTGAAGAGTATGGCAGAAAACAAGTGCAGTTTTCAGACAGGAAATTACCTGCCCGGGAACAGGGCTTGCAATCTAGTGCAGCAGGTCACGGATGGCTAATGCAGCAGGACAGTCCTGGACAGGATGTAGAGGGCAGTGTGGTGGGGTGTTCTGCACATCTCATGTATTGGACTTGCTGTACTTCTCTAGTCCCTTTTCATAGATAAGATTGGGCAATTTCTCTTCTTGCCTTGGTTGCATGAGGCTGGGGTAGCTCTTGGAGTGGAATTGCAGTGGGGCAGCAGCTGCAAAGGAGGCAGAACAGGGCAATGCAAATGTGACCTTGTTTTGGGCCCTTCACAGGGCTGTAGCCCCATCTGGGATAGACTTTGGTTTTGTATTTTTGGAGACAAATAGGATGAGGAAAAGTTTCATGTTATATGAGAACACCTTTGGTTTGGTGTTTGATCTTTTGAATAGCTCAAAGGCTGTGAACCCTGAGGTATCTTTGGTCTCTTCCAGCTGGTCCTGAGCAGAACACCTGAGCACAGATGAAATGTGTTTTCTTGGCCTCCTTCTTGGGAGCCTGATGTTGACATCACAACCTTCTGCCTTTCCCATGCATGCTGAGGGCAGCAGCAATAGGGACCCCAGGGGGAGTGTGCAAAGTGCTGCTTGGTCCTGGCCTCACTTGAGAGCTGTGGCAGGTACCAGCACTGCCCCTGGGAGCTGGAGCTGCCTGTTGGTCCTGCCCAGCGCCCTTCTCCATGGAGAGATGCTTTCTGCCAGTGGCTGCTGCAAAAAGGAACCCAGATGAGGCTTCATCTTGCCAGCATTCATTCCTGATGGCAGATTTTCAGCTTCCATTAGAAGACTAAAATGGTATCACAGGCCATCTGAGGGTGCGGTTCAGTGGTTGGAGGGAAGGCAAGGTGTGGGCTCTATTTCTGAGGCAGAAGAGCCATGAGTTCCTGGTCCATGGGACGTGTCAGCCCAGCAATGATCAGTGAGCCAAAAGCTGCAAAGTTCCTTCTTGGCCAGCTCGGAGAAGCTGCTGAGGGATTCATTGTGCAACCAGGAGATAACTGGCAGGGGTAGTGTGAAATGCTGCCAGTCCCTTTTGCCATCGCAGTGTCCAGACACGGTGTTGACCGCTGTAATTCACCTTTCCATGCAGATGCTGCACTCAGGGCTTTTATGACTTTGCAGGGAGCATGGCTGGCATGTAAAATGAGGTGAGATGGCACAAGAGCTGTGTGCAGAGCTAAGGGCAAAAATCCCTTTTGCTTGTGTGAGGTGTCAGGGGAGTAGGCCAGGTGATCAGGGTGCCTGGGCTCGCTTAGGGTGCTCCTGTGGGACCTTCACTTTGGGTTCCGAGATCCCTGGTTGTAGTGGGAGTGTCTGCAGTGTTGCTGATGGGTACACTGGCCCAGTGTGGGTCTCTGTGCTGCGGCCCCTGAGGAGCTGCTGTCCTCAGCTCCTTGCTGCAGTCTGCAGAGCTGTGCACGGCCTGTAGGATGTGGGGAAGAAGGTGCTTGCCAGAATATGGTGTTTCTCTTCCCCTGATAGGGAGGGATATATCTGGCATTTTCTCCTCTGCTTTGCTAAAGCTTTCTGAACTCCTATCACTTCCCCCTGTCCCCGTAGGGCAGTGATGACTCCCACTGGGGTGAAAACCCTCCAGTCTCCCTGGGCAGCAGTTATCCCTATGACCACACCAGATAACTGGCCTCATTCCCTGGTCTGGAACTCAACAGCTCAGCAAGAAGCCAGGGTAGCAACTAGATTAAAAATATATCTAAACCTGTTGGTTTGACTGCAAGGACGTGCTGACGCAGAGCAGCCTGGATTCTGCAGTCAGCCAGAGGCAGGGGCTGCCACGCGGGCTGGCGGCTGCACGGCCCTGGCACAGCAGCAAAACCACGGCAGGAGCCTCCTCTCACTGAACTGCTGTCAACTGGAGCAAGGGCCTGGGCTCACTGCTTGCACTTGGCTGCAGGCTGGGTTCCTGAGCAGGTACGTGGTGTTAGGTGAGCAGGCGGGTGCTGCAGAGTCAAGTATTGGCCTCTGGCTCTGCTCTCTTCCATCAGTGATCTAGCTATAGAAAGCACCTCTGTTTGTAAAGCTTCTTTGCATCAAGCCATTTTCTATGAAACAGTTGTTAAGAGCAGGGAGATGGACACTGGGACTGGTGATCCTCTCCTGGCAGGCCCTGGCAGAGGCTCACAGATGATCAGTGAGGGTGTCAGGGTGATGACAGAGCAGAGGACTCTGGGTTGCTTTTTCTTTAGTGTGTGTCGGGGAGAAAGGTATTTAGTTTAAATTTCTGTATTTAGGATGACTGTTCTGTTTGGGTCCCTCTAACATTTTAGAAAGTTTCAGTTAGGGTGTGTTGGCAGACTTCAACTATTCATTTTCCTCTTTGGCGATGTAGGAGTCTTTGGAAGCAGGGTTTGACATGTTCTTGCACTGATGCAGCTCAGTCTAGCAGGGACTCCTACCAGCTAATTACACAGCTACTTTTATGACAAGGAAGCTAGGGTTGTACCTTGACTGCAGGCTGTGCACGTGTGACCTGAAGGGGTGGATGCCTGCTATGAGAAGGCCTCTTCCCAGAGAATTCACTTGCTTGGATAATTATCACTTCTCTGTTTATATATTGGGCTTATGAACCATAAATACCTGAGCTTGGGATTTCATGGATGCCAAAAGGAGGAGATGCTTCACAAACAACTGTTAATGTAATAGCTGGGTGTCAATGCAGGTTTGTAGCCTTTTTGGTCCATGAGAACACCCAGCCACCATCTCCATGACAAAGATTCCCTTACACCATTACATACTCTTCCATTCTGTGGCTGTGTATTAAAAGTGATGTCCTTGAGTGTTGTGAAGGAAGGCAACCTTATAGAATAAACTACCTTTGTGTACCTGCACACATATATGCAAGGGCACTCTCAGTCTCACTGAGTTCTCTTTGTAATCCAAACAAAACTTAAATTTGGGGAGGGAAATAATAATTAAATACTCCTTGGCATTAAGAAATATATAAATTCTCACATTTCTTTTGCAAGATGTGTAGTGAGACACAAATGTGTAGAGTCTCAGAGGAGAAAGAGGAAGCTCCTGAAGATGTTCATATACAAGGGCATATGCAGAAGGGAGTGGTTTAGTCTTAGAAATGATCACACTAGGAGATGTTGGAGGTAAAGCTGTATATCTCATTCCTGTGTAAACTGTATTCTGGCCTGTGCTAGGTCTCTGTACACAGAAGCTTTTCTGGCAGTCTCCATTTGTCCTGGTCATGTGGCCAGTCTCACGAAGGTAGCAGCAGTGTCTTGGGCACAAGCTCATGCAGACCTGTTTGAAATGGCTCATGAAATGAGGCTTCAGATGAATCTTTCTTTTTGTGCAAATGGCCCCTATTACAAAGGCAGCATCAGCCCTGCTCAAGATGACATTAGTTATTTAGTTATGCTAAAGAAAGCAGGTGCACTTTAGCTAGTGCAGTTGATGCCTGTCTGTTTTAGCCATAAGCCATTGATCCTTGACCTGATGTCGATTTTTTTTGCCTGGTCAGCAAGCTGGAGACTGTCTTTGCATTTTAACACTCCAGGTCACAGCTCAGGAAAGGTGAGTCAGGGTGCATGTTACACACTCACTCTTGTTCCGATGTTAAGATTTCAGTGTATGCTGTGAGACTAAGGAAGGACCCTAACCATGCTTGAACAGCCATAGTCATTACCCCAGGCAATGAAGCACCCATTCTTTGGGTGGAACCCACATAAATGATCTCAAAGACCTTTTTATTCTCCATTTCTCCTGGGCAGATGTTTTTATGTTGCCTCTAGTACCTTAACATTGCAACACCCTGGAAACCCAGGGATTTTTTATGCTTGCAAGCCTTTGCTTAGTGCAATGCATTTGCACCCATAGCACCTCTGTTTAGAGGTACTCGTGACACAGTGGCACTGACCTAAGTATGGAGTTGCTAGGCAGGATTATTAGTTTATTCTGGTTATTGCATTCTCATTGCTGATGATTTTTCTGTGATGTAGTTGCAGGGCAATCAAGAGAGACTTGGTTTTTGGTCCTGACTTTCATCAGTGTTAATGAACAATAATCCCACTAATTGTATGGGAGTTATTTGCATGGATGTGCCCAGAATCAGACCCATATTCTACCAAAGATCTGAGCAAGTAGATGCCTTATTTATCTTCCTTTGTTCAAAGTGCAGAATAATCTATACATGGAATCACTATAACCACATCACCAGCAATAACTGTATTGTGTTTCTAGGAAAATGAATCTTATCCTGTAACAGGAACTGATCTAGTAGGAGACTACTTCTCAGTTTCACTGTTAATGTTTGTTTGGAAAAAGTGTCTTAAGGTCAGATGAAGAGGAGGTGTGTGTAGGAGTGTGTGCGTGCATGGTTGTAGATCTGTGATAATAAATCTGGTATTTGTAGGATCTGCAGCTATTTGGCCAGACATCTGGATGAGCTGAGCCCCTGCCCTGTCCCCTGTCAGCCCCCTTCTCCAGAGCAGCATTAGCCAGTGGTCCCGGGGCCTCCTGGTTTCCAGCAGCAGCTCCCACTTGGTGTGGTAAGGCGCACATAGGGCTGTTCAGGGGGACTTCATTGGGATCTAGAATCTCTGAATCCTGTTGACATTTGTACTCAGTGCGTTCCGTTTTCCTGTTTCTGGAGATGAATTATAAACTGGTTGATTGTTTACAGCAATCGTGAAGATTCAGCAACATTTTAATGAGGTGTAGCAATCCTATATTAAGAAATGTCTATTAAACATGGTCATTAGTATTTGATTGGTACTTAATTGGTGTGTGTTAATATTCTTGTTATAGCTCACTAAAATCCACAGTAGAAGAATTAATTTTAAGTATGGAAATTATGATTTGAGACAAAAATAAACCAAAATGACAGTACAGCTGCTCTTAATATAACAAGTTTATTAAGTTTCTCATATTGAGTTAAGCAAAGTTCTACAGTAGTTTGTTTAAAACAGATGAAATGCAATAGCCTGTCAGTTATTTGCTATAAGATTAATAGTTATCTACAGATGTAATTTCCGTCTCCTCTTTGGAAAAATTTAGACTTCATGTTGCAGGAAAGTACATGTCTCTTTTGGGGGTGAGGGTGTTCTTGAAGTGAATGTGGGAGTTTTCTTCTAGGGGAGAGCATGAGCCATGGGACCCACAGTTGGGCAGCTGCGTTTCTTTAAGCTGTGACATGATGATGATTCATGAAAGTTCCTGCCTTGCTGAAGCCAGAGCAATTTGTTAGTAGCCTTTATCCATCACTAAGATGTGTCTGGGCTCCAGAAGGAGATATCCAACAAAGTGTCCTGAATGGGGCTGCCAAGGCTGCCTGCAGTGCTGCTCTGTGTCCCTGCTCTGCCTGACTACTCTCCTGTGAGAGCAGGACTAAAGGGGACTTCAGTCAGCCCTTAGAAGGGCTTCCTCTTTTTGCTCAAGAATGCTGTTTCTCTTTGCTTCCTGGACGTGTCCGCTTTAGTGTGTGTTCAGCTCCTGGAAGCTGCTGGTGCTTGGTGCCGAGATGTTCTTCCTTGCCCACTCCTGCTGCACCTGCAGGAGCACTGACAGTTTCCGGGAAGGCGAGCGTGCTGCTCTGTAGTCGATTTGGTTGAGTCTCTCAGGTTAGATCTAAAAGGTGAGGTTGCATTGCTTTTTGCTTTCAAAGTCATATTTCAGAAGAAAAACCTAGGAGAAGCCTCCAGAAACCCTATATATTAGGCTATATATATATAAAGCTATATATTTGATGAACAAAACACATTATTCCCTCTTGCTTTGCTGTGCTAGCCCTGTACACAGTGAGTCTGACTCCTGCACCTCCTCTGTTTTGGGGGACTGGGCCCCATGGATGTGCAGCCTCTAGTAGGGCAACATGCCAGCTTGCTGCTCCCAGTGCTTTAAGGCTTGACACCAGTGTGACTGTTAGGTGAGAGTGACATGCAGCAGGAGTCTGGTCCCTTGTTCCTCCCACAGGGAGGAGAAGCCACCAGTGTCCTGTACAGCTCCAGGCCCAGTCAGGCTGGGCAAGACCCTGCAGGTCGGTCCAAGCCCAGGCCTACCCCAGGCCCAGATCCATGGGGCGAGTCCAGCCGGTACCGCCAGACCTGGGGCCGCTCGCATGTTGTGGCTGTGCAGTCACTCCAGTGCAGGAGAGGTTTTTCACCCCTCAAGGGCTGGGAACCAGGTTTGTGGATTCCCAAGGCTGCTCCTCGTGGCTGCTAAAACACCTCTGTCTTAAAAAGAGAAATTGCAGCCTGCTTAGTTGACGTTGGGGGCATTTTCCTGCCTCCAAGGGGCTGACAACTTGGAGGCAGATAAGGCTTGGGGCTGTGGTGCTCTCTGTACTGCTGGCAGGGTGAGCCTAGGGTGCATCTGTGCTTGGCACAGGAAGGGGATGAAGCTGCCCCTTCATGGGCCCAGGCTTGGGCTGTGACAGATCCAGGCCTAATCCCGGGTGTGGCCTTTGTGCGGCGGGGGCAGGCTGGGCTAAGGCCCGAGCGCGGGGCGAGCTACAGGGCTGTATCTGAGGGGAACGGGAGAGAGCAGGTCCCCCGGGAGGCCCTGAGGGGCGGCGCTGGCAGCCGTGGTTTTCCCTGGGTGAAAGGGACCTCCCTCGCTGGTCCAGGGTCCGCTGCCTCCTGTGCGGAAACACGGAAGGGGCAGGGGGACACGGGGGCAGCACGGAGAGGCCCCGGCCGGCGAAGGGGCCGCCGCGCCCGCCCGCCCGCCACCCCCGCGCC
>JAUBOD010000222.1:5332803-5343413 GCA_032353885.1 Nothura maculosa | reverse complement strand
AAAACAACCTCCGAGGCTTTGAAGCGGCCTTACAATTTTCTCGTGGACGCTGTTAATGTTGCCTGCCCACTTGCTCCATGGTGGGTGTCAGCGCTTGCGAACAGCAGCCATGTGTGAGAAGGGAGCTGCGTCCTGGCACGGGGAGCGCGCAGGCAGCTGCGGCTGCGGGCGCGGAGGCCCTGCCTTCCCTCGGCACCCGGCTCCGGGCTGGCACCTGGCATCCCGCAGCCTTTCCAGCTGCTTTATTGCCCTGTGACATCCGTGCCTCATCCTCCGAGGGCAAGAGCTGAAACTCAAGTTTTAGGAGCATCCGACGCGTGCTATTAGTGTCCCAGAAAGCTGCTATACCACATCCCAGCGGCTTTCCCTCCATATCCATCCTGACAGCTGCAAATCATAGAATCATTCCTTGGATTTGGGCGATATCTGTAACATGGACCCTCTCCCTGTATAAATGGTCTCCCCCTTGTAGCATATGATGAACTGAATGAAAATGCAATTGCAGCTCCAGCCTAGCAGCTTGAGGAAAGCCAGTTTTCCTGTGTTTTTTCTTGTGACGTTGGAAAATTGTGGTAACTCTGCTCCTTAGCTTTAGTTCCTGGAAGTACAAACAGGTTAAAATGCACTGGGGGGAAGAAGACCCTCCAAGCACCATAGCAGGTAACTCCCACACAGAGGGGATGTGTGGTTTTCCATGTGCTAAATCACTTTGCAGCCCAAGTTGTGGGGTTTGAATGGATTTTTCAAATCTGTATCTGAGCTCAATGATGAGATTAAATTGAGCAAAAATCTGCCAGTGCTGTTCTCGCAGTTTGGGTTAATAGTGTTGCTCTGGGTTTTGTGGGACAGCTGTACTCGCAGAGCACTCTGCCTAAGAAAAACATGGGACCTTGGCCAAACTCTGCTTTCTGTTACATGATCTGACCTCAAGCTTACCATTTAATTCATAGAATGAAGGTTTGTAAGAGACGTTTAACATCTGCATCAACTTCCATCTTGACGCAACACCTTGTGAATAGCATTTGTTAGAGGAATGTAGTTACAGATTTTCTGTTGTTTCCTAGCAGATATTCATCCTTCCTAGAACTCCCTTCTAAACTCCTCTCCCTTTCCCAAAATTTCCTTCCTCAAGCAGAGTCCTTGGGATAGGCAGCGTGTGGATGGCCATAGGCATCATCCTGTCATTCAGAAAGGGACTTCCACTGAGGAGACTCTTCCTACAAATAGGGAAAAATGCAAGTTCTCACCATCCAGGGAGCCTGTAAGAATGGAAATGGTGCCTCTTTGAGGGCAAACAATGCCCTCAAAGGCTTAGAGAGTGATTCGTCTGCATTTACACAAGCTACAGTATCAGCTTGTCACACTTAAGATCGCTTTATGATACAGGACTCCCAAGTGTGAATCAGATCAGGGTACTCTCTTACAGTTTGCTGTAGTCTAAGTTATATTAATGCTGATGAAAATCACTAAAAGAGAATAATGGTTACCTAAACAATCATGACTCAAGTTTATTATTTGTAGCAGTGAAGACTTGCCTTCTGAAAAGGGTTTTACCTGTCAACCAGCATGAGCATTTGCTGAGCTGGGAATGGTACAAGCCCAAAAAACAGGCCCAGATTTCTGTCTTTGTGGCCATATGAAATGTGTGAACGTTGGGTAGGGATCAGAAGACAGATGAGCATAGAACTGGTTTATGCCTTTCTTCCTCAAGCTGCTTTGCCATGGAAATTTGTGAAACTGCTGTCAGGTGAAGGGCAGGGAAACTTCCTTCTTCAAGTTGCAGGTCATCAGAGATGTGTCCTGTCTCACGTGAATCCTGTTCCAGCTGGAAGGGAAGGATTTGGAACTCCCAAATCCTTCACCAGCTCCTGCTGTTCACCTGAAAATACCAAGAGAACTGCTTAACCACTCTCCTGGCAGGTTGTGGGAAGGGCTCTGGCTTGAATGGGCTGTAGAAGAACCAGTAACGCTCTCATCCACTGAAGTGGACTCTTGGTATTGAAGATTTTGGCTTTGGTCAGACACAGAAAGTACCGGGCAGGACTGTGTCCAGGTAACTCCTGTCTGGCAGGTAGCTGAAGCGTTTGCTCGGCACTGGGCTGGTGAGAGGTTTGCTAGTGTTCTGTGGTGAGCTATGTTTTGCCAAATTTTGCCCTGGTTCTCTTTCTATTTTTATTTATTTATTTTGTCTCCTTCATAAAATCTTTAATGGAGGAGAGAATTCTTATGGTAAAAAGTGCTTGTGCTAAGTAAAACAGTAAAAGGTGATTGAAAATATTTCTAGAAGGGTAAAATGCATTCTCCTTTCCATGCATACTTTTATTGCTGCATCTTAGATTTTCCTTGATAGCGTTTCTGTTGATAGCATTTCTAATCAGCAGGCCCTTATCCGCTCTCTACTAGTATTAGTTGCAGCTTAATGACATATTATATTGTTTCTTTATGCCTCGACTTGCCAAGTCATTTATTGCTTAGTGGAGAGGGTGGAGAAGAATTTATTGCCTCTCTATTTCTTGATGTTCTGTGAAGCAAATTCCTATTTTGCCAGTGTCTAGGGGAAGGTGAGCTGCCTGAAACGGCACACCTAGAAGTGGACGTGTTGCCTGCTGCCTGTACGGATAATCTAGCTGTGTCCTTTTAATACCCTGCCTCGCTGTATCCATAGAGTTGGGTAGGGAAGAGATTAGCAGATAGCTGAATGACGTGCGATGATTTCTGATGTGAACACACAGCACTTGCGTGCACGCAGGTTGGATTTAAGGCAGTTGTTTTGAACAAGTTATCAAAGAGGTTTTCTTCCTGGGCATGGATCAGGTGGAGACTGGAGGTGCATGATTCTGGGGTACCAAACTCCCTGCTGGTTTCTCCTCCCTGGCCAGTCTGCCAGTGCAGCTAGAGCAGAGGCTGCAGCTTCCCCGTAAGTCTCTCACCAGGCACTTGCTGCTGGGAGGGGGTTGCAGCCGCTGCTGCAGAGCCTGCTGGAAAAGCGAGCTCGGGGGTGTCTTTAAGAACTGCTGGCCAAGCTTTGTCTGCAATGTACGCGCTTCGTGGATCCTTTGGGTTCCTTATGAAGGTAATGCGGCCTGGCAGCCTGGGAGGAGCAAACTGCACATTTGTCAGGAAAGTGGCACTGGCTTCACTGCGTCGAGTTCACGTGTTCTGCTCCGAGGGGTGCAGACGTCTGGGGTAAACACGCTTCTTCCAGTTCCAGCCTTCACTTCAATCCATTCTGTACTGGATTGCCAAATTAAGTAATGCTGATTGCTGAGTGAATTAGACCTGCTTTAAATATGTTGGCATCAAAGCTTAAACTGAGGAAATATTTTCTCAGGCAAGCGTGGCCGCTGTCCTCAGTGCTGTGAGCAGGGCTGAGGAAGCCGAAGGGCAGGGCAGGCAGGTGAGTGTCTCTGGTGGTCCCGATCCCAAGCTCTACTGGAGGAACAGGAGCTTTTGGCAGAGGAGACAGGAGGCAGAGAAGAAAGCAGGTGGCTGAGCCACATTTTATGGCTGTGTTTACTTAAGAGAGAGCAGGCCTGTGCTCTACATCTCCAGAGTACTCTTAAGAGATGCTGGCCTAAGATCACTGGCTCGCTTGGTGCTGTGCTTGAATGGACACCTTGGGTTCGAGTCCAGCACCACAGATTCATGGGCAGGACAGATCCATGTTTGTCGGAGTGCCACAGATATGACAGGAGATGACAACCATACCTCACCTTCCACCTAGTCCAAGCCATTAACTGCTTAATAGCCTGCAGAGGCTCCCTGGGAGGTGGCCAACAGGATGGCGTTTCATGATTGGAAGGAAGTCGAGTGGGGATCCTAATGTCCTTAGGCTCCTCTCAAGGCTGAGCCTGTGATATCCTGGTCATCGTGTCTACGTGGCACCACTTCCCGCCAAGAATTGCCAGTATTCCTGGTAACCCCCTGGAGTTCCTGCTTTCCAGCTACCCTCCAAGGCAAGGGAAATGCGATTCCTTCTCTTTTATCCAGAGGCATGTCCTTGTGATGAAGCCATCCTGAACAGTAGCACTTTCCCAGGAAAAGATTCAGTTTTCAAGATACTGATGCACAACTGGCTGGAAAATTCATGGCTAACTCCAGTCGGAGGCCGTGGCTCTCCCTGGAGCACAGCCTGTTCCTGCTGGATTGCAACGTGCCCATGGGGAGGCAGAACCCGGAGCGCTGCAGCTGTCCCAGGTGACCAGGGGCTGGTTGCAGCCTAACTGCCGGAGTGGGGAATCAGGGCTCGCTGTAATTAGACAGTTGGCTGGAGGTCCCTTGGTAAGGGAGCAACAATCCCAGAGAACATCATATTCCCGCCCCCTCTGTGCTCCCACATGGAGACAGGATGGGAAAAGCGTTTCCATGTCCAGTTTGGATATCGAAGAGTATATTTTTAAGACCATGTATCCCCTTGAGAACAGCAGAAATTTTGGGGATGTTGTCAGCAGGATGAGTCACATCTTGAAAAATGTCAGCCCTGGACTGAAGTAGCTGAATGGGAGCAGTGGCTGCGAGCTCAAGGGGGAATGTGGTTGTTCCTTCAGCAGGAAAGGCGGGTGTTCAGCAGGGGAAGTGAGCAGGTAATGCCTATATTATAACTATATATAGCACTGCATACCTAGCTGTGTAAACACACCTGTCTCTTACCATAACTCTGGCTAGAGGCAAGTGTTTAAATGTTGAAATATTGGAGTAAACATTGGAGGGAGTGTGTGCCTTCATAGGGGCTAAGGCAACGTTTTGGCAGGTAAGGCTTGGTGCTGCAAGCGGAGCCATTGCTATGGGGTAAAGGGCTGATAAAGAAGATGTTCCAGCTGCCTTGGCCCGGGCCAGGCTGTTCTGCATGGTGGATAGGCAGCACGCACAAAAATGTGGTCCTGCCAAAGGTGATTTACTGTCAACCTCCTCAGCTATCTTTGTGACTGCTTTTTTCTGGAGCATAGGAGATGCTTTGTATGTGTTCATACAGGATACAGACTTGAGCATCTGTGATGTGGTGTATACAGAGGGTAGAACCTAGAAACTCTAAATTTAATTTCTTGGCTTGAGAGGTCACCACTGCTAGAGGTGAATGCCAGGCAAATTTGGGCTAGTAATTTAATCCCTCTGTGCACCCATTTCCTAATTTTGAAGCTCTCTGCAGGCTGGTGTGTGTCCTGACCAGCCAGGTGAGCTGTGCTGAGCTGAGGCAGAGGACAGGCTGGGTGGTGAGTGACCAGCGCTGCCTTCACAGCTGCTCCTGCTCCTCTCAAGGACTGGCCCTTGTGCTGGGGCTGCTGGCAGCCTGGGACCTGAGATAAGTGGCTGTTCGGATGGGCAGAATATTATCACTCTGTGCAAGTCTTCTCTGGATAATGGAAGGAAAATATTTTAAAACACAAAGCGATACAGAAAGAACTCCAGTAAAGTGTTGCACTTATCTGGGAGCAAGAGTGAAGATAATGGACTAGTAACAAACAGGGCTGTGGTGGCCCACGTTTTGCAGCAAGGGCCGTTCTCGTGGGCACACATCCTGGCTTGGGGCAGGCCCACGTCAGGCTCACAGATCCCAGGGTGGAAGGGAGCAGTGTTCACACTGCTGTGCAACATGTGCATTAAATGGTAGAGATGGGGCCATGCCGAGGCCTGTGCTTTGCGTTCCTTCCCACACGGCCAGGACCGTGAATTCCGTCCTGACAGGAGCTTTTAGCTGCTCTCTTGGGAAGGGCCCATGGAAACCTGATATGGCACCATTGGAGTCTATTTAGTGACTTCAGTGGAAATTGAACAAGACTCTGAATGTGTTAAAGTCTTTGCACTTTTAACTGTACCGATGATGCTGATAAGCAGAATTGAATTAAATAATAGTAGAAGAAAGAGCCTTCCTTGTACCTCAGCCTGGCTTCTCCTGGTGGAAATGTCAGCATCTAGATTATTTCATGTTTTGTTTTGCTTTCCTGCAGTATCATACTCTCTTTAATAAATAATTTGTTGTTCTTTGTGACTTTTACTTATTTTTTTTTCCTCTCCCATAGAGAAGGGATCCAGTTTCATGTCCCTCCTGGCTCTGAGGTGTGTAGTTGCAAACAGCCCCTATGATCTGCTTTCTTCTTGGCGCTTCCTCCTGTTTACAATTGTGCCTGCACCTTGGGAAAAGTTTGCTTAATGCCATGTAAATATTTGCTCTTTTCTGGGGCACCAAGGTTTTATTGTCTGATTTTGTTTCTGATGGCAAGTAGGAGATGTTTGTGCAGCAAGGAATGATTAATTCAGCAAAGAGCCTTCTCTGAAAGGTAGGAAGATGATTTCTTTCAGGTGTGGAGACCAAGCAAGCAGGTGATCACTGGGTGATCACTGCCTTCTCATAGATGCTGCCCTCAAGTTTCCCTCTGGTATTTATTACAAGGGAGGAAAGAGCCAAACCCTGAATGTCTGCCCTAGGGTCTCTGGCCAGTTCTCTGTGGTACCTTGTCCAGCCTTGTGACCATAGTGAGAGGGTCTCTGAGCAGCCTAGCAATGCTATCAAAGACAAGGACAAAAGCAATCTTTTAATATTGTCTTGCTCTAGCAGGTTTCACCTGGGGCAACGGCAGCCTGCTGAGAAGGACTGGCAAAGGTGCAGGTTATCAACATAAGTTGTGAGGTTGTTGCTGGCTGCTGTCTCATGACGTGCAGTTTGCAAAGAGAAGGCAGTAGTTTCTTCCTATGATCTGGCCGGTTTTGCAGCCAGCGTTACCGTGCTGCCTGCAGCTCTCTGAAGTCACCTGGAGTCTCCCATTAGGAGACGGGCAAGTTTCCCTTGGATGTGCTCCACAGGGTTATTTTTGGGGTGCTTTCTCCTGGCTTGTGACCCAGACCGTGCTGGTGACTAGTGAGGTGTGGAGGGAAATGTCACGTTCCCAGGAGCTCCTTTTCCCTCTGAGCAAATGTGTCACAATGTGTTAGGCATTAGCTGGCAAAGGGGATGGGTCACTGGCTTCTCATAGTTGCTGCTATTAAGTTGGCTTCTGTCCCGTGTCCCTGCTGTGTCCCTGCCTGCCTTGACCATGCCCAGGCTTCAGTGGGAGCGAGCGGAGCCTGCGGGATGTCCACGTCTTTGACACTAGAAATTCCCTTGATGACCTCGGGGTAAATGCGTCGCCAGGTATGAACCTCACCAGGAGCTGCTCAGCAGTGACCCTTATGGCACAGTTAGACCTGAAGACCTGCTAGTCAGAATGTTTGTTAATATATTTAAATTGTACTGTGGTCTTCAGCTGTTCTTCTGGTTTCTTAATCAAAGCCTATTATAGTCATGTAAGACATCACAGAGATGTAAGTTGCTATCACAGTGGTTTCTCTATCAGCTGTGTTTATCATTTTGTGTTTGCACGGCCCTGCTGCAAGCAGTGAATCGCTGTCGTGTGTCCAGCTAAAGTAGTAAAAGCCACAGGTTTTGTGGGTTTTGTGGTGGTTGGTCGGTTGTTTGATTGATTTTTCAGCTTGTATTTGCCCGCTGGCCTCAAAACATTTTGTTTCACATTTCCGAGGTTCAGCAGCTTTTGTGCAGCCTGTGGCCCCTCGTGGTGCCCGTGCTGCCCGGGGCTGGGGCTGCGCGGTGCCCATGGGCCGCAGGGGCCCCTCGCCAGGGCAGTAAAGGAGCAGTAGCTGCCGCCGAGGTTTCCTCGGACGTCTCCGTGCCTAAATATTGCTTGCCAGTGTGTTCCTCGCCAGTTCTCAGCCTGCTTTGCTGCTTGTGCAGTTTACAACAGTGACATTTTGTGCCTCATAAATTCCTCAATTAATTTACTTCAATTTTATTTAAAGGCCTGAGGTTGTTGTAAATAGAAAGCAGGGGGTATCGAGCAGTTCCAGGCTTGGGCCCGTGGCAGAGTAAATGCGGAGAGTTCTTTAAAGAGAAAGTTCCTTTACAGAGCTTTTCTGCCATAAATCTGATGTGTGGCTGGCGCAAGCAATCTATTTTGGGTGTTGTTGTCCTCTTTCCTCTTCTCCTGTCTCTTTGTTTACTTATTTGTGTGCTTTTTGATGGCTCCTTATTTTTGCTGCTTTCTTTGACCTGATACAACATTGCACTAGTGTCTACTGCTGCTCAGGGAGTTTGTATTTTGCAGGCATTTTGCGTGAAGATCAGGAACTGCTGGAGAAACGTTCGCAGAGCAGCGGAGCCTCTGCCTTTTTGGAGGAGCAGTTGGAGGCAGCTCTGCGCGTCCTGCAGAGACCCTCAGCGACGGCGCGTGCCCCGTGTGCTGCCGCGAGCAGACACGGCTTGGCATCCTACGTGTGTTTTGGGTGTCTGCATCCTTTTGTGCCAGGGTCTTGACTGTGCTCCCAGGTTCCTCCTCTTTGCACAGAGGAGCTATAGTGAAGAGTGGCAGGAGACAGGAAGCAAAATCCAGCCGTGTGCAATACCCTCATGCTGCTGCTGCATGCGCAGCTCGTAGCTTGGCTGCGTTGCTGTTTCCAAAAATACGATGGTCCCTGCTGGCTCAGGCGCTTTCCGTTTGGTTGGCTGAGGTAGGGATGTCCTTATTCCTGGATCCCACTGCCATTTGAGGGATCATTTCATCTTATGATGGGCCCATATTCTTGGTGATGGGAACTGCAGACTGTCTGCAAGGGGCTGTGGGCAAGCACAGCTGGATCCCCCCTCCCTCCATTTCATTTATTTTTTCACATAGGTGGAAAGAGATCTGTAATTTGTTTTCTTGTTATTATGTGGAGTCAGGTAAGAAGGTGTAAAGCTTTGCTCTGGAGCAAAAAATATATATATATATATATATATTCTTGAGCACTTGGACCTAGGCTGACAAATAACAGTTTTAGAGAGTTGGAAATACTGGACCTTGGTGGTAGCGCTGTGTTTTCTGTGTGTGTTTAATTTCTCCCCCGACCTACTTTATTCTAAGAATAGCATGTGAGCGTTTGCCTTCGCCGCCGTTGCTCCGAGGGCTCCGCAGCCGGGCTCGAGCTGGCGACTGTGAATCCGCGCGGAGCCGCTGCTCCGTTTCCCCTCCGCAGCCGCGATCCCCCCAAGGTAGATGTGCCATTACGCACGATAAGATCACTAACGTAGCAGGTGAATAGGCGATATATGAAGCTAGTCAGCTGTAAATAAAAGGCCTGGTGAAGAATAAAAGGCAAAACGTTGTCCCTGGGGAAGTAAGTGGGGATACGGAGGCCTTGCTGCCCCAGTGCCCTGAGGAGGTGCTGCTGAACGCGGAGCTTGTCCGCTCTGTGCGTGAGAGCAGCAGTTTCTTTGGCTGATGTTAGTGGTGGCCGGACCAGCACGGGGCTGGGGGCCACCAGGTCTGTGCCCCCGTGTTTGTCACGGCCCGGCTTCGGTGAGGACGGCAGCAGAGAGTAACCTACGGAAGAGCAGGGACAGCAACAGCCCTTCGAAGAGCTGGAGGAGCTTCCCCCTGCTTCCTGCTCCCAAATGGCATTTGATTCCTCTTTATGTAAACAAAAACCAAAACACACAATAGGTAAGATGCCAACTGCGTTATTAAAGCCATTTTTAATGCACTCGCTGCAGTTCATTAGGACTTTAGGGTCCTGGAATACAGAATACCAAGTCAAGGACATTTTATATATTGACTTTTTATTACCAAGTGTGAAGAGGCAGAGGCTCCCTTGGCTGTCATTGGCACGGTGCTTGGAGCTAGCCTACCTAGGCCAGCGCTGGCGCTGCTGCTCCTCTCTGATCCCTGGCACTTAGCCTGGCTGTAGCATGGTTTTGAATCTCGGCTTAGGAATGGCCAAATTCAGGTTCTCGTGCTGCTTATTTCCTATGCCCTGAGCCCTTCCCTCGAGGGGCAGGAGCCTGGGATATGCCCTGGTTCCTGGATGGTCCTTGTGATGGAGCTGGCTGGTAGCTCTGTGTCCAAGCATCTGTTCCACAGGCAGCACGGACTGCTGTGCGGTGCTGCGCCTGCGAGCGGGAGATAAACACTGCCCCGGGTGCAGGCACGCTGAAAGAGAAAAGAAGAAAAGGGAAGGAAACCATGGTAAAGAGATTTGTGACTTGCCAAAGGCCCGTGGAAGAACAGGCAATTCAACTGGCATGTCCCAAAGCCCTGTCTGCAGCTAGGAGCTGGGCTTTGCTACCAGCACGGGGAGCACTGCCTCCTTTGCTGGCTCCAGAGCTGTTAAAAAGGCTGCTTTGCACCTCTTCATGTAGAAGGGGAGCATGTGATGTTAAAATAAGGCACGTTTGCATTGATACCATACTGCAGAATGCCTTTCTCTGAGGGTATATGACCCGTGAATGGTAGCATGGCACCTTGCAGGGCTTGCCTAGTTTCACATCTGATGCATCTTCATCAGGCTGGGGGAGAAGGGGGGAAATTCTCGTGCTGAATTGCTACAATCATCCTTTCCAGCTGTGCTCATGGGTGTTGTGTTTCCTGCCATGTAACTTCGGGTGGTCTTCAGATCCTGACATGAAAATTTCAGGTGTCAAGATGCTGTTGTGCTCCAAAGGGTGGTGTAAGGGCCAGGTTGGAATTCAGAGAATTGGTTTGGAGACTAGTATTTTTCCAGCTCAGCTAATATAATCACAGCACGTTGGTTAAGCTACTTGACAATAACTCTTCCTGACAGAGGTACCTTTTCTGCTAGACAAAGGG
>JAUBOD010000222.1:5310272-5332703 GCA_032353885.1 Nothura maculosa | reverse complement strand
GATCTGGGTTACCCTCCTGGGCTGTGCATTAGGTTTGACTTCCAGTTCAAACTCAAATCATTTTGCCTTGCGTATTTTAATACAAGTTAAACTCATGTGATTTTTACTGATGATGTCAGGTATGTGTCTCCAAAGAGCGAGTTTTGTGGTTTATCATCACTTCTGGACAACAAAAGTGAATCAAAGACGTGAACTTTGAAACCCTGTCTGAACTCTGTCTGGAATGGTTTGATCTCGCATTCCTTTTCACACAAACGTACTCACATGTAGGCAAGAGCAAGGGATGTGATCCCGGGGGATGTAGGATATTTGAAAGCTGCATCCTTTTCTACTGTGTGGCAGCTGTCAGCTGTCTAAGGAAAAAGGATAGAGTGGTAAGTAAGGCTTTGGGCTTTATTCTCCTTGCATGGAAATGCTTTTTCTGGATATTTTTTGAATATATATCATTGGTCAGAGGAAGCTATTAACCATTATAAGAGAAAAGGCTGTGAGTCCATGGAGAAGTGCTGGGATTTTTCACCCCATTTTGGTCATTTCAGCTCTTCCTCTTTCAATCCCTTCTTGAGTGTCCATGTCTTTACTGCCCTAAGCACGTAGCAGATGCAGTGGTTCAGAACACAACTTGTTGTGATCTATCATTCACGACGTGACCCCAGTGTCCATACAGCTGCTTGGGATTGGGTGCAAGGGGGTGCTGGTGACTGGTGGGCATTCCAGGCACCCAGGAGGGTCTCCCCTTCCCAGTGGGTAGCAGAAGTGCCCTAGTGACCCAACTAATTTGCCAGTTTCTCCATCATCTGCATGTAACCCATCATACAAAGTTAGATCACCTTTCTGATCTAAAATGACTACCCAGAAGTGTTTTTGTTAATGCTTTAAGTTCAACACACTATCAACCTTTTCTGAAAATAACATTCAAGAACGTTCTGCTTGGCCTAGTGTGCCTAGTGTGATAGCCAAGCTGTGAGTATTCCTGTGTTTTCCTTATTGCCCCTTTCTGTCTCTTCTGGGTTTGTTTCTGTGCCCAGTGGTGGGTGCGTGAGGTGGCTCTGCAGTCGTTTCACAGACCTCCTTCCGATGCTCGTGCTCCCCGAAGGTGCTCACTGTGCACGGCCTGTTGGAATGGGCTCCCCTGCCTTGCTCTGCTGTTGGGAGCTTTAAGTAACAAACATCCAGGCAAAGTTTCATCCTGCAAAGCTGTTTTCCCCCTCTTCCAGCCTCTCTGCCCCGTCTGCTGCCCCTCCCAGGTCATACAGCCATCCCAAAGCTCCGAGTGGTTTAGTGAGTGGCTGGGATCCTGGTGTGCGTGTGGTTTGAATGGATTGCTTTTGTTTTGATGGAATTAAAAAACACCCACAAGGAAAACATGTTGGTCCGGGGTGTGTTCCAGGCCTCGGTCCAATCCCAGCATGGAGGAGAGCGGTTCTCGCTCCATGCCGCTCCCGCCTCGGGGGCAGCTCGCTGCAGCGCTCCAGCCTCTGTGGCCTTGTTGGTTTTGTCTCATGCACGCAAGCACTGCCCTTAAACAAATGCTAAGCTTTGAACATCATCACCTTTAGTCATTCTGACTGGTAATGCCGTGCTGTGCAGGCCTGGGAGTGCAGCCTGATGAGCTATCTCTCAGGGTGGAGAGGGGAAACCATAGGGGCTCTGATCTTCGGGCAAGTCCCAGTACTTTCTACACCTGAAAAAGAGAATGTGTGTCAGGCACTAGGAAGCTTTTGCCTCAGGAGCAAGCGCTAGGGCTCTGGAGTCTGCGGAAGGGCAGCAAATTTCCATCATGGGCTTTAAAGGGGGTAAAACAAAAGGAAGGTGAGAGATGGAAACATCGGCGCAGCTTGCGGAGCGTTGTCCATGGCTGGCCTGGCGGCCGGGAAGCAGCACGGTTGGGAAGCAGGACTGAGGGTTTGGAGAGCACAGGCTTTGCTTGCAGCTTTCTGTTTCTGGTTTTGACAAGCTCTGAAGCCTTGGTCCATTCCTGCCAGCAGTGTCTCGTTTGGTGAATTTTTGGGTTCAGACAAAGAGGATGTTGAAGAACTACTAGTTGAATAAAACTATGATATTCACTGATAGTGCATTTGCATTCCTTGTGTGCTTGTTTTCAGATGATACTCCTGCAAAAATGCACTTACTGTCAAGAGTGAATTTTAAACCAGAATTAGTGAGTCACTTAAAGTGCTTAATGCTACAATTCATAAGAGAAACTTGATTCTTAGCCTTGTGTTTATCTAGTCTCAGAAAAGAAACAGCTATGAGTGCTGGTGACCAGGGGTGGTTTTGATTGGATACAACCTGCCTTCCAAATACCCTTCCATCCAGTGAGCTGCTTATGAACAGCTAGTTCAGAGGCCAGAAGTTACTTGTAGAAGGTTTCTGGGGATAATTCTGGAATAAATGAATACATTGGAAGAAATCCTAAGCTTCTTACAGGCTGTTTGCTAACAGAAGCACGAGTGTGCTCCTTATATTGAGTGTGTGTAAGTTGTGTGGCTCAGAGCCCGTTTCCCTGCCCCGGTGCAATGTTTTAACTTAACCAGTTTTTTGGAGGAGTCACCACGTGTCTCTTGTAAGTAGTGAAGCCCTTGCTGGGTCTGTTCTGCACCGCTAACCAGCTGTACTTCTCGGTGACTTGTAAGAAGACTGCAAAGAAGATGCTGAGAGACAGATGCAGTGCTGGCCTAGAAAGTGCTGTATAAATACCTGCAAGTAGAGCTTAACAAACAGAGCGTCCCCGGGCCCCACGGTGAGGAAGGAAAAAAGATCCTTCTCGGTTACAGCCTTGTGGATTTCTGGGGAATGGACCAGTTGCGCTGGGAGCAGAATTTGGCCCACATAACTGAGTAATAAAATATCTTTTGGAGGAAGTATATTTATCAACAAATTGCTCTGTGAGAGAAGAGCATTGCATCTTCAAGTTACGTTTGCGGTGCGACAGCCTGGGAGTTGGCAGAGCTCCTTCCAATCGAGGGAGCCGAGGGGCAGTTTTGCTGCATCACAAGCTGTAATAGTATCTCCGAGGCTTTGAAAATGAACACCAGTGTCTCCGAAAACAGGATGCTCTTTGTGAGTTTTAATTGGATCCAGTCATGTCTGAATGCTGCAGTCTTTGAAATAACGTGACTAACCTAGGAAAGCTATTTGAGATGGAGCTGCAAACAGTGTTCCCCAGAGCTGCACAGGTGAAGAGCTCGTGGGGAAAAAGGTCCCACATGAGAGTCTGCCCTGAACTTGAAATGAATTAATTTTTTTTCCTTTTTTTTTCTCCCATGTATTGTTTTGCAGGCCTGTAGGTGTCATATCTTCCTGTGCTTTACCTAGCTTGGTAAGAAGAAGGTGCAAAAATATTCTAAAGCAGGTTTTTGCACAGGGGGAGCTGAGTCATGGAGGAGCTGAGTGCCATGGCTTTAAAGCCAATGTTTGCTTTTGCACTGGGGTGTTTTGCAGAGGCAACTGGCCTGCCTGGGGAGGGGTTGCTTTTGGCTTTTGCGACTGGGCAGCGAAGCCTTGGCTGCTGGACTTGAATGCACTTTTGTTGCTCTAAGTACAAGAGTCTCTTTCCATAAATAATCCTAAATGCCAGTGGATGCTGAAAGACATTTTCTCTTGGGGTAACTATTGAATGTTTTATCTTTTTTTTTATTGCACGCTTGTTAAACTCTTATCAGTTTATTTAAAATAAATTTACCAGAGCAGCCTGGCCCACACGAATGGGATCTGGAGGACTGAGGTGAGAAAATCAACAGGATTTGTTGAGAAATCAACAGGATTTTCTCACTTCATTCCTGTTTTCCTGTTGATGGTGCAGCCCCATCCTCATGGTGGGCACAGACTGCCTCTTCCCAAAGCGGTCCCTGAGGAGAGCCTGGCAGCTCCTGCATGGTTTGGTTCTGGGTGCAGGTCCATTCTGCTGAGTTGGGTCACTGGGCAGGAGCCAGGCGCTTGGAACCTCTCAGGAGGCCCAGTGAAAACTCATGAAACCAGTGCCTATTTTGAGTGGGGAATCTCATGTAGGAATAAGGGATGTTTAGTAAGGAAGTAGGTGTTGTTTCTAGGCATGGAAAAATGATGAGAGTCCCCTGCAATGAAGGAGCTGAATACAGCATTTGGGTCTGGATTTTCTAGACATGCTTGGTTGCACATTTGCTTATTTGTTGATAAGACCGGTTTGTTTTGAAAGGTAAAGTCCAAAGAATGAAAAAAAAAAAGACAATGGAATTTGACTGAAGCAGTGGATACAGCAGAATGACTTCCAGCAAACAGGAGGGGGTTTGGGATGGAGACACCCGGTGCAGAATAAGAGTTGCAGGACAGGGGCTCGTTACGGCCACGGGAAGAGTGGCCCCAGCGTAGACTTTATTGGGCTGTTGGTGCGTCTCTGCAATACAGATCCAAGGTGTTCGGGAGGTGACTGTACCTCGTTGGCGCTCTGATATTTGCAGGTTTTGTCACAGTTAAAATTGGACTGAACCAGTGCAAGAGGCTGGAGTCTGTGCTGTATGTCACAGCTAATGTGCTCTTGTTGTATGTGGAAATGCTCAAAATTCGAGTGACTAGAAGCAGGAAAACCATAAATTGCCAGTCTCTTGACATATATTGCCTTGTGGTTTGCTTTAGTTTTCCTTCAGACCAGTTCTAGGAAGTTAGTATCAACTATTAAACCTTTCAGGCTATCTTCCTCTCCTCTTTTTTTTCCTGTCTTTTTTTTTTGGCCTTGGAGTGAATAAAAGAGCTTTGTGCAGTTCTTGAACCCGCGCCTGAAACAGCTCTGAACAAAAATATAGTGTTCCTTTGAGCGTTGGGGAAATCATTACATCATGGGCAGAGAGGGCCAGGAGCCCTTGACGGGTCCCTTTGTGGAGGCGAGGGCTGCCCGGGCGCTGCAGCAGCGCGAGGAGCTGCCCGAGGGGCTGCCAACACCTCGGCAGCGCCCTCGGGATCCCCCGGCTCTCCGGAGCTGAGCCGGGACGGGCCGGCTGGCAGCCGAGGCAGGTACCGACCGTGGCTTGTGGAGGGGGCAAAAGCTCTCTCGCCTCTCACTGTTTTCCTGATTCCTGGAAAACCTCATCCGTAGTGGATGGTGGATGTGACGACACAGTCATTCCCGTCCAGTTTGACCCACATCCATAAGAAGCACTTAGTTCTCTGGCTAAGTCGGGTAAGTCTTGGGCTGGGCCTGCTGCCCGCCGCTGCGGTGGGAGCACGTGGCTCGGAGCGCGCGCGCGTGCCCTGTCGCAGGGCCCTCTGCCGGGCACCAGCCGCCGCCTCCCTCCCAACAAAAGCCGCTTTCTGCCCAAAAAGCAGCTGCCCGGGAGCCGGTGCCTTCGCCAGGGCAGCGTGAGCTGTTGCACGATGCCGGGCCCGGGGCAGAGCTCCAGCCGAGCTGCCCTGCAGCGGAGGAGCCGCTTCGTCTCTCTGCATTTGGGTCTGCCCCGATCCGGGCAGTGCGGATTTGGTTATGCCCCAATAACGTAGCAGCTGGAAGTCCTGGCAAAGCCTCAGCTACATCCAAGTAAACTCAATCTCTGGGAGCTTCAGGCTCGGCCGTGGGCACGTGGCAGAGGTAGCTCACCTAAGCGAGGGCAGCCGTGCTTCGGGACTTGTTGTGTAAGTGACAGTCACCAGGTTTGGCTCATGCTTCTGCAGGAAATCACGACTTTCATGGCTAAAAAACAATCTGCTTCATTGTAATTTTAAGAGAATAGCTGGTGGCTGTAATAACTTGCGTTGTCTGTGAATCAGCATGGGGAGGGATCCGCAGCACAGCGGTCTGCACATGCCTGCCTTAAATGGAGCTGTGCTCACTGCAGAGGGGTGGGAAGGAAAGGTACTTGCAGAATTTTAACCTTTGAAAATATGTAATATAGCCCACATTGCATCTGATCGGCTTGAAATCATACTCTATTTTCAGGTCTTAAATCAGTTGGAGTTTTTGCCCAAGCAGTGCTTGTTTGTTATACCAGCTTCATTATCTAGACTTGAATGTGAATATTCAAGATGCACTGGAGAGGGTAGGAGTTTCACAGGGCTTACCCCACTTACTGAGGCAAGTTGCGTAACAACTCTAGGTATTTGTTTTCAATTTGTTTTTTGATTGATACTGCTTTTCTCAAAACTGGAAGAAGTCTGGTATTGATTTTAGAGGAAGATTTGGTTTCTAAACAGCTATAGCAAGAAAAAATGTTGAAAATATAATATTAAAAAGATTTCAATGGGGGTAAAACTATTTCATAGTAATTTTTAGGAATTATTTATACTGCCCAGCAGTACCTTGTTCAAAGCAAACTCCTGATAGCCAGGCCTCCTTATTCCACCAAAGGCATTTCTTGTCCTCTCCTCCCTTTCCCTGCCAGGAAACCTGCATTGGTGGCTTCAAGTGACAGGCATGTTTTCTGTTCTGCTTTTTGCAGGAGGCTGTGAGGGCTGCTGAAGATGTCCGATAGTCTGGATATTGAAGAGAAACCTCCAGCCCCGCCGTTGAGAATGAACAGCAACAATCGCGATTCCTCCGCACTAAACCACAGCTCAAAACCGCTCCCCATGGCCCCGGAGGAGAAGAACAAGAAAGCCAGGCTTCGCTCCATCTTCCCAGGAGGAGGGGATAAAAGTAACGTATCAGCAGTGCAAACGGGCTGCATCCTTGTCGCGTTTTCTCTCGGTTGTTAGTTATGTGTTTGCTTTCTGCCTCTGTTTTCTTTCTGTTTCAGTTGCTGAACATGGTAATTAAAGTTCTTCCCAAGCCTTCTGTTCTACTTACTCTAGTGCCATATTTTAAAGGGAGGTGTTTAGTCAGTCACTTTCTTCTGTTTGAGAAGCCAGTAGGACATGTGCACGCTTTGTGACTTGCATTTTTAAAATACCTTTCCAGTTAAGATGGGGAATCTTTTTTTCTTTAGACTTTGCTTTGTATTTGCAGTGAAACCAGGAAGCTGCAGTATTGGGCTTTGGGAATTGCACTTGCGGAACTAAGAAAGCAACATGCCCAGTTTATTTATTTATTTATAAACTTTCCTCATAGGAATGAGAACAAGGCTCTTGTTACTTTTATGGTGTTGGTGGATACAGATAGCTTCTTACAAAACCTGTTGCGTGTGGCTTACAGCAAAAGACTCATTTTTTTAAGCATGCAGGAAGCGGCATTTTCTTTGAAATGCATTTGCAGAAAGGAGAGTGGCTTAGTTAAGGTATTTGAAGAATTAAGGGAACTGTAGTCCTTCTTTTTTAATGTTTTGGGATCGGATGATGAGATGCATGCTGAGTGCTAAAGGGACTGGCCAGTGTCATTTTGAGGCCACTCTTAATTGTCTTTAAAAAGTCATGGGGAAAGTTGCTGAGAACTGAAAGAGCATAAATATCACTGCAATCTTCAAGAAGTGTAAGAAGGTGAATCCAGGCAACTACAGGCTGCTCAGCTTCACCTTAGTGCTTAGGAAGGAGTACATTTTCCTGGAAACCATTTCCAAGCACGGAAAGGACAAGAAGTGATAGAGAATAGTCAGCATGGATTTGTGAAGAGGAAATTATGCTTAACTAGCCTGATAGCTTTCTCCAGTGAGCCCAGCCAGCTTGGAGGATAAGGGAAGAGCAGTGGCTGTTCTTTGTCTCAGCCTCAGTAAGATGCTTGACACTGTTTCCCATAGCATTTTCAGAGACCGACTGCTGAAGTGTGATCTAAATAAGCAGAGAGCAAAGGAGATTGAAAACTGAACTGACGGGCTCAAAAGGTGTTTGATCAGTAGCAGGATGTCCATCTGGAGGCCAGGCACTAGTGGAACACCTCAGATGTGGGTGCTGGGATCAGTACCATTCAGTATCTTCATTAAGGACTTAGATGATGGAACAGTGTACCCTGAGCAGATTTGCACATGACACAAAGAGAAAGAAAAAGAAGAAACAGCAACAAAAACAGAGGGGAGATAAATCAGATGGTTTTGCTACTTTGACTGCATGCAAAATGAGTCAAGAAGAACCTTGTGAAGTTCAGCAAAGAGAAATGTGAATTCCTGCAGCTGGGGAGGAATAATCCCATTCACCAGCTGTCTGGAAAACAGCTTTTCCGGAAAAGCCGTGGACATCCTGCTGGACAGCAAGTTTACCTTGAGCCACCAATGTGCCCCCATGGCAAGGAAGACCAAGAGCATCTTGGGCAGCATTAGGGAGAGCATTGCCAGCAGGTAAAGAGAGATCCCTTCCTTCTGCCCAGCCCTGGTAAGACACAACTAGTGTCCAGTTCTGGCAGGAGAGACTTGAAGCTATTGGAACAAATCTTGGCCACCAAGATGAATAAAGGATTGGAGCATCTGTCATGCAAGGAGGACCTGAGAGCCCTGGAGTTGTTTAGCCTGGAGAAGAGTAGGCTCGTTGGAAATCTTTCTTATGTGTAAAGATACGATGATGATGGCAGCATGCAAAGAAGACAGACACAGATTCATCTTGTATTCAGTGACAGGACAAAAGGCAACGGACACAAACTGAAAAACAAGAAATTCATTTAAAACATAAGAAAAAGAATTCTTACTTCAAGGATGATTAAGTGCTGAAAAAGGCTGCCCAGAGAGATTGTTGAGCCTCTGACCGGTCATGGTCCTTTGCAGCTTGCTGTAGCTGGTTCTGCCTTGAGCAGGGAGGTTGGACTAGATGATCTCCAAATGCTCCTGCCCCCCTCTCCAAATCTGATTCAGTGGCAGATAGCACAAGAAGCTATGTTGTTTTAATGGAACTGGAACTCATATCTGCAAATGAAGGCAGAGGTGAATGTTGCATTAAGACAGAGCAGAAATAGGGTATATTTGTGTGAGACAATTGTGTCAGAAGAATTTTTCTGTCAGGCCTGGAAGAAAACAAATGTTCTTGTACTTGTGCCAGAAGTTTAGCGCTGCATTACTGAAAGGTAAAGAGAAATGACTTTCCCTAGAGTCTTGCAAAATAATCATAGCTATTCTTCCTGCTCTGGAGGAGCTGTTATTTAGAAAACCTTACTAAGCCTGGTGACGCATGTTAGAAAAGAGCAGAGGTCCTTGGGGTAACGCTGGGTTGACTGGGAAGCAGATGAGTAAATGCTGCCTGTGGTGGAGAGGACACAGGCACCTGGGGGTAATTGCTAGGACTCGGCAAAGATGTGAGTCAAGAGGTGCTTGGACTGAGAATCCCTGGAGTCCCATCCCTACTACTGTGGTCCAAGAGCTTTTCTGCCCAACCTCTTGTCTCCAAGGAAGGGACAGTGGGCCTGGCTTGGGCTTGTGAGGAAGCAGCAGTGCAGCAGGAGGGATGCCGGATTCAAATGTAAAATTTGAAAATTGTCAAATTAAAAATTAAATGTCAAATTAAACCACTTAAAACAAGTGATCTGGTAGGGAGAAACTAGAGAAGCAGGACTGGGAAAGGGGAGCAGCAAAAGGCACTAGGATCTAGGAAACAAGAGAAACAAATAAGGAGAGATCAGTGGGAAGAGGGGAAATGAAACTGTAGGGCCCAGGAAAATCCTGATCCCCATCCTCTCTGGTAATGAAGGCAGTCTCTACCCTGTTGCTGCTTTCCGTGTACATCAGTCCCCTCAAAGAGGGGCTGGGAATGTGGTCCATGCCTCTGAGCTCCGGCTCACCCTGTGCCTCTCTTGTAGGTCCTGTGATGATATTAGAGGGCATTTGGCACTAGAAACTCCTCACCAGCAGAAGGAGACTCAGTTCATATATACCTGTATATATACACCTGTATATAGGCTCAGTTTGTAATATACCTGGTGCTCTTTGCTGGGCCGAATGGGCCTGTCCCCCAGGCAGCTCTTGCTGTTGGCCCTGTGGAATGCTGCTCCCTATGTCCCTTCTGGGAACCAAATTAATTTTCAGTTGATTATTTCTAAAGGCCAAAATTAAAACCTCTCCCAGCTTGTTTAATTCCTAGAATGACTTGGGTCACTTCCTCTGTCTGACAACAAAATGGTATTGTCTGTCTCCAGGGAACATTTCTTAAACAGGCAACGCTGTGTGAAACGTGCAAAAATGGGGAGATACAGAAACATCCCTTCTGGAAAGGATCGGTGACATTAAAGATAGATGTCACTTAACTATCAGTCAGAGCAGTCTTAGCAAACACAGAAGTATCATGATTTTAAATGTGACTGTGAGGGAAAATAAGCTAAAATTTATAGCTTAATTTTGCTGAGTGAAATAATAAATGGCGGAAATTTAACTTGGCTGGCTGAGCCCCTTGAGGTGGCTTCGTCTCGAGGCAGGCTTGTAGGTCAGGGTATCAGCTGGCTCGTGCATGCTTCAGAGCCTCCGCGACACGCTGCGGGCGGCTGCTTATCAAAACAAAAGATGATTAATATGGCTGCTCTCAGCTAGTGCAGTGCTGAGCAGCATCACAGATTTATTTTAGGAGCCTGGTTCTGGAGCCAGCAAACAGTTCGTGAAGAAAACACCATGACAGGGTGATTCTGCTCAAAACTGCAGCATTGTGGTTCTTTCATTTATGTAGGGTCCCTCTGTAGTCCAAACAAGATGCTTCAGGCATTAGTGACCTCATCTTTTGCATAAGACCCAGCCTACTACCGTTCCTTGATACAGCAGCCAAGACAGATGTCCTGAAACGCTTGTTCAGTGTCGCTTAAGAAACCTCTGCAAAGGGGGAACTGGAGCAGCTCTCCTGCAGTCCATGCTGTAGCTGCAAGACTGGCCATCCCTTCCCTGAGGCCATGGTGGTGCTGGTAGCCTCAGTGGAGCTGGTAGCATTAATAAATCTTTTAAAAAGAAGTCTGTTACCTCAGGAGAATTGGGAGCAGGAAGAAAGGACTTGAATTCTTCCAGTTGTTCGGATAGAGCTTTCTTTGTTCTTGCTTTGAACCTCCTGAAATTACCGTGCTGTAAAATGAATTAATGTTATATGTGAACTGCTGGCTCCACAGAGGTACTGTAGAACATTCAACCTGAGGAAGTGAGAGAGGAGCAGACCCCTGTGAGTCAGACCCCTTTCAGCTGAAGAGCTACATCCATATGAAGGTTATTAGGTTAAAAATATCACACCCAGTGAAGTTGCTTTGTGTTTGGCTGTAGATAAGACCAGAGTATGACCATTGATTAGTCATCTGATTGCTTCCTGTACATAATATGAAGAAAAGAGGGATGGCGAAAGGCCTGAGGACTTAAAGACTATGGAGGAGAAGGAAAGAACAGGATGTTGGGGCAGGGCAGGAGGGAGAGAGTGGAAAGGAGGTTGGAAGGAGAAGCAGGTGAGTGCCCACAGGGGATGTGAGGGGACGGAGGAATAGGTGGGGTGTGATAAGGGGAGAACAGCAAGCTCAAGGCCACAAGCAGGAGCTTAAACCATTCCTCCTCCAGGGGAAACAAGTTGCCACTTAGCTGAGTCATGCCTGCCTGCCAGAGAACTGCTCTCCTGGCGTGGTGAGGAGAGGGGATGGTGCAGCTGAGAAGAGATTTCCCTCATTCCCTTCCAGCCCGTAATAGCGGCGCTGAGGTGGCGTGGGTGGCCCTTCGTGGCCAGCTCCTACGGCGAGCACTGTAGTGCCTGGGCGGTGGGAGCCTTTTATAAAACATCACATAGAAATGCCCTGTATAAAACCATTAAATCCAGTCATTCACTGCTTTGGAGCAGTCAGGCCTTCACATTACTTTGACAGTTTATGTAAAACAGAAGTGATTTGAGTTGCAGGGCATAGACAGAAATGTCAGTGTTTAGGTGGAGGGGTGTTACAAGGAGGTGTTTAATTTCCTATTTGATTTACACTTTATGAGGGTGTTTTGGGCTGAAGTTTTGCATACACAGGCTCATGGCAGAGATCCATGAAGCAGAAGAGCCAAATCTTGGGAAGCAAGCGAGAATGCTTGTCCTGCGGCAGGGACGGCCTGGAAAGGACAAATGCCACTTTTGATGGAATGTTTTGTGCAACGCCTTCTTTCGCTTGTAGATTTAGCTATTGTTTCCAGCTGCATTTGATGACCCTTTAAATCTACTTTCACTGTACTCGCTCACAAATGACAAGGTAGGGAAACCAGTTTTAGTATCTAAATAAAAAGTTGTTATCTGCTGAATGGAGACAACATTTTGTTGCTGGCAACGTCTATCCTAAGAATTAAAGCAACCGCACCTTAGAGGGAGAAAACCTGCATTCCTATTTAATGCATTGCTACCATCTCTATCAAAGGCCCAATGAAAATAAGTCATCAGTTAACACATGAAAGGATTTTGGGTATGGGCAGAAGGTGACAATTAGGATGAGGATGTATGTGACAGTGCAGAGGAGGGATGAGAACTGTCCAAAATACTTTGGCTTTCAATTCCAAAGTGCAGAGCATCTTTCAACTATGGGAGGCTGTAACACAGAAGAAAAGCAAGGAGAGATGCTTTGCTCCAGTGCAGTATAAAGCCCTGCTTGCATTGGCTTGCCTCCTGAGCTGCTCTGCGTGAAGAAAGACTCAGACTGTGAGGGATGTGAGAACACACAGTAAACTCTGCCTTTGCATGTGACCCCTAGGTAAATTCATAAAGTTGGCAAGCACAACACTGAAACACCTAATGAAAATGTTAAGTATTAATCAAGTCCATGAGCATAGTGCTATATATAAGAAGGCTGGTGTGCCAGAAAAATGCATTTTGCTATACTTCTACCAGAATGGGTTTCATTATGTATGCCCCACCTTGCTTGATAGCGGTAGCAGAGGAAAGCTTGCGTGTGAAATACAATACACTAAGTTGTCACCATTGAGTCATTTTTAATGTGCGTGGATGGCAGACAGTAATGCTGCAGCAGGAAATGCAGAAGGCAAAGGCAGAAACTGTGCTCTTGCTCCTTACTCTCCTACTGACGTGTCCCTATAACGTGTATTTGTTTTCCTATTAATACTGATAAATGGCAGTGCACTCGCGCCTAGAGATTTCATGTGGAGCACTGGCGTGACAGGCATGGTACAAACCTCTCGTGTGTCCTTAGAGCTCCCACAGCTGCTAGTGTGAAACTCCGTCATGTCAGATGCCACTGAGCCAGCCTGCTGAGATCCATGGTGTGCAAATCAGATTCACCTAAAACCAACAGGAAGAGGGGAGAGATGGGATCCTGAGCTGCAGAGTGCTCTGTTTAAAGCACTGAGCCAACAATCTGTGGTTTTGTGCATTCAACATAAACATTTTAAGTGTGTCTTATTTCCTGAATTTGTCCTATCAACTTCTGCACACTGCACATAGACACTTGTATATTTGTTCTGCTCCTTTCATTAGAATGTCATTTTTCTACTGCAGTGACAAGCGTGTTTGGTAGGATGGCAGATCCTCCTCTCAGGAGCTGCAGATATGGCACTTGCATAGAAGAAGACCCTACAACTAGCTCTGCACAGTATTTTTCAACCACATGATGGTTGTTTCTGGAGTCTGCTGCTTCTCCTGGGAAGCTGAATCCTTGAGGTCCCCGCTGATAGGATGGATGGACCCATACATGTTACCTGCTGCACTTACCTGTGTTTGAGAGTAGTCCAGAACTGTGATTATCATCACTGTGTTTCAGAAAAATCTCACAGCACGTGGATTCCTGGTGCACCAGGGTGAAGGCCTTGGCTGTCTGCCTTGCTTCCATTCATTCTTTGCCAGGTCGATAAAACTGGACTGCAGTGAGATTTGTCAATGGTCAAGAGCATGAGAGATGGGTGACCACAGAGATGTTTCAAAAGCTGTTAGAGGAGAAACTTGACTGGCTTTTTCAAGGCTTTCTCCTTCAATAAGATATTCCAAACTGTCAATACCAATGGAGTGCTTTAAGAACAAGGAATTCCTCTGAGACTAATGAAGCATATTTTTATGGATTTCTATCTCTTAGTTAACTGTGGGATTACGTGAAGCTTTACCAATGGCATCTATGGGGCTTTGGTGCTGTGCAGATTCTCTAGTTCTTAATAAAGACTGGTTCAGTCTTTTGCCCAGCGAGGAGACAGGAATAGGATGTTTGTCCTCTCCCCAGCTGCCTCTTTCTGCAAAACTTGTAGGAACCTGATTACCTGTAAAACTGCTCCCTCTGACATGGTCAAGTTTGACAACAGGTTCAAAATGTATCTGGAGAAGAGAAGAATGTATGAACAGGTTCATTCTTGCATGTGCTGAGTGCAAAGTCAAATGGACTTAGTAGCTGGATGTGAAAACTTGATTAAAAAAAAGAAACTAATAGTAGAAATAATACTAATTAGAGATGGCATATGAAGGCCTTTTGATGAAAGTAGATCCTTGATTTTGACAGCTCTGACATTGGAAGAAATCAAAATTGAATCTCACCACCTAGACCTGCTCAAAATGAGGATGATAATCTCCTCTTGTAGTGACTTGGGTCTATTTGTGAGGTAAAATTCACTTTGATTTGGTTTCTCATTTTGAAGTACTATTTTGACCACACATAACTGAAAACTCTTGCATGAAAAGCTCTGCAGAAAATAAGTGCATGTTAACATTTTGCCTCTAGCCAACAAGAAGAAAGAGAAAGAGCGTCCTGAGATCTCTCTTCCTTCAGACTTTGAGCACACGATTCACGTGGGGTTTGATGCTGTCACTGGAGAATTCACAGTAAGTAACCCCTGTATTGCACGCTTACTAAAGCTTCTATCTTGCGATGGTAAGAAAAGCCTGCTGGTGCCAGAAACTTCAGATGACAGGAGCTAGGCTGTGAAGAGAGAGAGTTCTTTATTTGTTGGGCTTGGAATTTAGAGTGCTTCACTTTTGATTCAGGCTCTCTTTTTTTTTTTCCCCCTCCAAGGATTATCAGCAGAATGTCTGTGTAAAATGAGAACTGGAAAGAACGTAGGCGTGTGCTTTTATCAGTCCTCTAGGCTGTTACAGGCTTTGGTTATTCACTCTCTTTGGGCAGGCACAGAAATCCTCACGTACGTGCACAGTATATGATTTTCTCTAGACAGTCACCCCCAAAGTGCGAAGTCCAGCTGCTCTGCAGACAGCTCTTGGAGATGCTCAGAAAGCTGCAGTGTTGTGGAAGGCCATTTATTTTAACTCGCTTTCAAAAGAGCTTCATAGGTTACGTGATCCCACACCTTTCTAGCCCGTATGCAGCAGCAAGGTAGCAGACAAACACAAGGTGTGTAAAGCATTGCAGGAAGTGAGTCTGATGGAAGCCCCTTAGTGTCTGCAGGGGACTCCAGAGGGTTCACTGTCAGACTCCAGGACATGAGTGAAGCTCAGGTGACAGGCAGCTTGGCTTGGGCTCAGCTGGGGAAGCAAGAGGGAACCCCAGTGACTCCCCAGACTGCCAGTGCCCTGTGAGCTTTGTGGTCAGACTGTGTTACCATCGTTCATTGAACTGTTGCGTGTGGTAGCGTCAACCGGCTGCATAAACCCAATAGCCTGGATGGGACAAATCAGATGCCTGGACAGAGGAAGAGCAGTTTCCAGAATTTGAGCCCCACATGTGATTTCTTCCTCATTTTCCCTTTGAGTGCTACTTTTTTCCTCTCAAAAAGTTTTAAAAAGCTGTAAAACTTAGTGTAGGAGTTAACATAATATAAGCAAAAACAAAAAAAAAACGCTTGTTAAACCCCACTTGTTTGATGGCAGCATGTCTTCTAAGGAGAACTGAAATCAAAACGTGCTTAGTAATTAGAAAATAAAGTTGTACTTAGTTTATTAGTTTTTTAAAAAATAGACAGTACTTCTTTAAATCTACCTTTAAAACATAATCAGTGCCGAACTCCAAGGCTTGATTAAGTGGTCATTTAAAATGTCCAGATATGCTCATCTTTGTTCAGACAACATTCATTAATCAGCTACTTCAGAGCTTTATAATTTTTTCTGTACTATCCTAGTTTTTCCTTCTTTTTCCTCTGCCTCTCCCTGTAGCTGCTTCATTGTCCAATTTAATTTTCATTGCTGTTCTTATTTTCTTACTAGCACAATTTTAACCTATTACTTTAAAAAAAAAGTGACTCTTTTCTATTTCCCTCCCTTACTTCCTTCCATCCTACCATATGTCACTGCTCTATCCATCGCACCATCATTTATTATTCATCCTTTTCTGTGTTCTTCCTCCTTTTCAACCTTCTACCTTGATCTCTGCCTTCACTTCAAACCCTTTTCTTCCAGTTTTGTGCAAACAAAGATGGGCACAACCAGGTCTTTGGCACATGAGTTAGTGACAACAGTCCCAGTTAATTTTGTATCCCATTAGCTGGAGCAGAAAGGAGAAAAGCAACAGTCAACACATTTCAGTTCTAAACACTTCTTACCAGTTCTTCCAAGATTATTATTAATTATAACTTCTGTGTCAAAACTGTTAATAGTATCAGACTTTTTTGATTTTTGATGCCCAAGGCTCAGCCTTCTGCAGAATGCAAGACTTATTCTTGGCTGAATTTATGTAGCTGAACTCCTGCAGCAGCAATTGCTTTTTAATACATTTCTCCATTTCACAGTGAAAATGAGCTGGGTAGTTGTTGCTGCAGGCTGCTCCTTCCTAAAACTGGAAGGGCAGCACTGCAGAGTGGGAAACCTAGAACAGCCCCAGGGCCGGGTGGCCCCGCGCTGGTTGGTAGAACAGGGCTTGCCTTGCAGGCCTCAGTGGAGCAAAAAATGTTGGCCAGACCAATGGAATTTTGTACTTTTACGGACTAGCCATCAGCCCCCGAGTAATCCCCAGCCACAAGGATTGTGTTACGTTCAGCACCTCTGATTTGTCCCAGCCTGGGTACAACTCCTCTGTCAGCCAGGTTGTCATGTGGTAAGTGCCTTTGCTGAAGGAACTACCACTAGCCTCCATTTAAAAATATTCCCACTGTCTAGTGATCACACTGTCTGTCTCCTTTAAAAGTTTGGAAGTGCCATGGGAATGTGTAATAAGTGTGTAAATAGCTATTTTTTTCCAAATGATTACAGTTGTCATGCCAATAGCATCTCCTTTGCTGCATTGCAGTGCACTGAACAGTTTTCTGGTGCCTGATGATCATCCCTTTGGCTGTATGACTTGATTTGCTCTTAGTTGCATCTCAGAAACGGAGTTGGGAAAACCTGCATGAGCTTCTGGTACTTGGCTTTCAGGCTGGAGCACCAAAGTGTGTTGTTACTCATGAACATTATGTTATATCTCCATTTCAGTCTGCTTGGAGCAACCACATTTGCCATGAAGTAGGGCTTAAAGTGCAAAATAAAATGGTTTGGAAACGGTCCGGTGGGAGCATGCTTCTAGAGCCTAATGTGGATTTATTTTGAAGAAACAGTTGCATTTTCTGAATGGAGGAAAAGGTGTAGTTTGCACTGGGTTTTGCAGTGCATGCGTTTTTGAAACAGCTACTGATACCCAATCTAGAGAAAAAGATGGTCACTCACCAAACTTTGAAAGTTTACGTGTTCTGGCAATAGCAAGTGGGAGAAAGTGGTGGGTATTACAGGTCTAGAGTCTGGCACATGTAGGTTATTTGGATTATAGCAATGCACAAACTCCAGGGTTGAAACCTGAGCTTAACAGGTGCTTTCTCCATTGCACTTTGTAAACTCATGCACTGGCCAGTTGTCATCTGAGGGATGGATGGAGAACCACTGGACAAATTTGTGTAGGACCATTCAAAACTGCTAGCTTGACTTCAAGAACTAGTTGAAGCAGTTGAAGTCCAAATATTTCCTTTCATTATTATTTTTTTTAAACTAAAAAGAGGAATCACAGTTTTTCCAATCACTTGCTGTTAAACCTCAGTAATGTATTTTTTATAAGGGAGAGAAAATCTGTTTTAAAAAGAAAGGAGGGGGAAATGATGCTTCCAAACTTAGAACCAGTTGTGATATTTCTGTTTTTCCTAAACCTACCTCCCTGTAGCCTGTCTAGCACCTGATCTGTTTGGTGTACCCACCTCATAACTCCCATTTTAGATGGGATTTTCCCCATTTTGGCCCATTGGTTTCACCTCCTACCACCTTCTAAGTTGTCCCGCATTCTGTTTTAACTTTCTTTTCTTTCTTTATTTACGTCCATTACAGCCAGATCTCTATGGCTCACAGATGTGCACAGGGAAGCTTCCAGAGGTGCGTCACAGGCCCAAAAGAAGCTTGCATCAAAGTGCTTCTTTGAGATGTCATAGCACTGCAGCAGGTTGATGTGTGTGCAGTAGATTTGTTGCTTGGCTTATCCCACTTTTTTCATTATTCTGAAACTCTGGAGGCCCATGTCACACATTGTTTTGCTGAGAACTCCTTAGGAAAAGGCCATATTAAAATATTTATCTAGATTTGGGTGGCGCCAAGGGTAAGCATAAATGCACTTCAGGTGTAGCCTTTTTTTTTTTATTATTATTATTATTATTCCCAAAGCCCTATGATTCGCTGATAGATGTTGGCTGTGCAGTAAATGGGGAAAACTACAGGCTCTCAGATTTAGGAAATTATACTGGATATTTAAAGCAATTTCTCATCAAAATAATTTCAACACAGAGTTGCAGCTTTTAGCAACTGGGCCCATTTTCAGATGATACCCTCACTCTTAAGGTGTTTGAGAATTGGTGCAAGGCTTTGACACTGTCTCTCCCTTTTCTGACTCCCTGGGTTGCATATCTTTGCAGCAGAGAACATAGAGAGCTGCAGGAGCTCTAAACCGAGGCATCCTCAGCAGCAGCTGCATTACAGCAGAGTGCTACAGTCAGCGTTTAAATGCAGATTCTTAACTCCTCAGTGCTCCCCTGATATGCTGGAAATAAGTGTATCAGGGTGGGATTTACCTTCTAATCGGAGAGCAGTAATCACTTCAGCACTGTGTATTTGCACTATTAAGCATTAAAAATCCAGTGTAAAGCTCCTAAAATATACTGTATTGTCCACAAATCTAGAGTAGTCTTGTTATGTCTGCACTGAATCACCAGGAAAACAAGCTAAGCCTTAAATCATTATTCCATGGAAAAGCAGAGTTGATTTAAAGATGAGTTTCATGTACTTTTTTTCCTGTCACAGTCATAACTTTCTTTTCTTTTTAAAGTTGGATCCTGGTTTTAGCTCTATATTTTGATAGAGAAGAGAATGATTGCATCTACTGTGTAAGCTTCTAATTTTAAATATAAAATGTCAATCAGAAGTTCTGAAAGCAGTCTTACAGGTAGCATGGAATCTTGGTAAAAAACTGTAGTACTGTGACTTTTGGATGATCTAAATTAGTGTTTTTTCCTCTTTGACATCTGCAGGGCATTCCAGAGCAGTGGGCCAGGCTACTACAGACCTCCAACATAACAAAACTAGAGCAGAAGAAGAACCCACAAGCAGTTCTAGATGTTCTCAAATTTTACGATTCCAAAGAAACAGTTAACAACCAGAAATACATGAGCTTTACGTCGGGAGGTAAGTGGACACCTCTCTGCGAAAAGGGAGTGTCAGGCCCCAAAGGAGGCAAGCTGAAGCTCAGTGTCAGAAACAGCTTGAGAAAAAATTGCACCCAGAGACAAAGATTGAACACTGTTGAAATGAGCTAGTCCCCAAAATGTAGTCAAAAGTATGACTTTTTATCAGTTGTTTTCAGAGATAGATGAGATGCTAGATGGAACAATCACTAACATTTTTATTCAGAAACTATACGTATCAATAGTCAAAAATAATGTTTGCTTTCCTTTTGCTGCTTCTTTGCATCCTCTTTGCTTCAGTGCTCAGATTGAGATACAAGGTATATGTTTTTGTCCATTTTATGAGTAGCTCTTGGATCCTAAAAACAACTGATTACAGCCTTGAATACTTTTTGGTTGAGAAGAATTTTCAAAGAATTTTGTACATCAATTGTAGCCAAAATTAGTTTTCTTTGCATAAATGCACAAATAGATACAAAACAGCTGCTGTCATGGTGCCCTGAAAAGGGCTTTGGCCACAGCAAATAAGAAGGGTGACAATGCCCAGAGTAACCTCCATACATAGCATGTTCAGGCTGTGAAGTTCCTCATGACCACTGAAGAGCCTAGGGATGTGATGTTGCTGTATTTTTTTTTGGTTATGGACAGTCTGCAAAACTATAGTGGAGCATTGCAAAAGGAAGAAAGCAAGTACGTCCACCCAAATGACAGATGACTTTGCGATGAAATGCAGAGCTCAAACGAGTTAGTATGTGCTGCTGAACTCAACATTTGTGTTGCCAAAAGTTGGTGAAATGGATGGGTTCCTGCCCAGCCTAAGAAGATGTAACATCATGGCACTGTGGCTGTGCTCTGTCACAGCTGAGGGCAGTCCTGGCAAAGGAGGACTTTCATGGAATCATAGAATCATAGAATGCTTAAGGTTGGAAGGGACATCAGAAGTCATCTAGGCCAAACCCCCTGCACACGCAGGGTCAGTTCTCCCACTATTCCCTGTAACTGAACAAAAGTTGTTTAAGAGGAATACACTCAGCAACTGTACTTACTACAGGAACTATCTGATAAAGGTGTCTGTTATTACAGTGGTCCAGCAAGCATTGTCTAGTAAAATTGGTTTCCTGAGAAGTGTTTTCAGCAAACTAGGGAGGATCAGGGCAGGCAGTTAATGAGGAGATATTAAAAGCTGCCTTAGAATTTGGGCAGAAGTGTTGGATGTTAAAGAACAACTTGTATTTTCTTGACCGTTTTTTCTTGCATTTTATTTGCTGGCAAGACAGGGCAAACTATTGCTGCAAGAAACTGTAGAAAAAGAGTAACTTAGTTTCATACTGTCCTCTTGCTTGCTATGTTAAATAACTGTTTCCACTGAAGGGATATGAAAGAAAAATGATGTCAGTTTGGATTCGCTTGCTCTGTGGGATTCCCCACGACAGGCCCTGTTGTAACAAGCGTCTGGTTCCTTTTCCTTGCCTGTTGCAGATAAGAGCGCCCATGGATACATCGCAGCCCATCCTTCGGTGAGTGTGAAAGCAAACCTCTGTCTCTAGTGCTTAAGGACCCCAGTGCAGGCTCTTGGCTTTGAATTTTGTGAAATTCAACTGAGGGAAACTACTCCTTAGCTTCTTTGCAGCAGCGGGAAAGGAATCACTGGCTGTTTTCTAATTTTCTATATAAAAACTTTTAAAAACAGATGAAATTCAGGATCTGCAGATGAAGATAACTCCCTATTCTTAGCCATGGTGGACTATATAATGTGCAACAGTAAACTGTACTGTCTAATTAGGCTGTTTAATATAGTTTTAACAACTTAAAATCCATTTCTATTAAGTTTTATGTTTTCTCCTCAGTACAACTGGATATGTAGCTGAATCCAAATAAGGTTATAATTGATATGTAACTCACTGAAGCCACTGAAACAAAATTTTAAATAATGATCCACTCCAATTAATACTGAATTGCCATAGAAATCTCAGAGATGTGCTCGTGACATCCTCATTAATACTGACCAAATTTATCAGTGTTAATGTTAGTGCATTAAATAGCAAATGATTGAATAGGGATTTGGCCTTTATTTTCAGGGGTTAAGCAACTTAATTTTAGGTTTTTGATTACACAGCGGAGAGTGTATATAATGAAATGAAAATCACCATGGAATAGTCACACTTGCAATTTTAAATTGATGCTACTTCCATTACCCTTAATAAAATAGACTTTTAAGAAGTTAGAATTTCACTGGAGCATCGTGAGGCCTTTCCAATAGCCGTTTCCAGCAGAGATGGGACAGTGGCAGTTGCTGTGGGATTTTGTTCCTGTAGAGACAACCAGCAGCGAGACTGTTGGGATGCTCAGAATATCTTGTGAATCATTCTCTGCTTTGGCCCTCTTTGCAGCTGGTTTTACCCGTTGCCTTTAAAAGTGAAGCAATAAAGCTGATCCTTCTGGAGAAGGTGCAATTGGATGTATCCACCAGTGTGTTGAAGTACAGGGGAATTAAAGCAGAAATGCAGTGATCTCATCAGGAAGACATGAGGGGAAGATTAGTCCTCTTCCTCCCCACCTCCAGTGGCCCTTCCTGCACTGCCCTAAATGATGCAATTTTAAAGATGATACCAAAGAGGTACAAATGTGTAGAGCAGCACATCTGAGACACTTAAATTCAGCTGTTGATGCAGCCACGTGCACTCCAGTGGGACCTGCACCTTCCCTGCAGTCAGGGGCACTCGTGTGCCGGTGCTGGTGCAATAAAAGCCAAAGCAATTGCAGAAATATCCAGGTGTTAGCTTGTGATTAGTGCAGGATGAGGATGGTGGTGGAAAAGGAGCTGCTAAACAGGGAAATTCAGCACTGTGCAAATATGCAATATGATTACCCCAAGGGGAAAATAATACAGAAACAAATAGCCCTCCTCTTCAAAACCAAATTCCCAGTAAGACAGTGAAGGAGGCTTTGTGCTTTGAAGTGTGTTAATTAACTTAGCCAGAAGACACCTGGTAGTGTAATTAACTGTTACCATTCCTGCAAAGAAAATGCCAAAGCCGCTTACCAGAAACTACATGGCATTTCTAAAGATATATTCAAGTATTAGTCTTCATTAATTTAGTCTCTGACTGAGCATGGAAAGAAA
>JAUBOD010000222.1:5274883-5287956 GCA_032353885.1 Nothura maculosa | reverse complement strand
CACAATATATATAAAAGATGTATTTTATATATTATTTATATATATATATATATATATATATATATGCTTACATATGGGGGGGGTGTATATTATATATATAGAGAGAGAGCGAGAAAATGTGTGTGTTTTTTTGGCAGGCTGGAAACAGTTCCTTGGGGGGGAAGGGGGGGGAGGTCACCCAGAAAGGGCTACCTTTGATCTGAAAGCAAATGCTTCATTTCAGAAATTACTGCACCCATTTATTTTATTGGTAACCTTTTATTTAAGTCATAGAATGGCAAAAAATAAGAAAATAAGAGCTTTGAAATGAAACAATTTTTCAGACCATACCCCTCTGCTTAAGTAATTTCTTTTGGTGGGGGGGGAGGGTGGTGCTGCAACTCCCTGCCTAGTACAGTGCAGGGCTCTAAATATTTTAGCTTCAAACTCCAAAAAAAAAAAAAAAAAAAAAAAAAAAAAAAAAAGAGAGCATTTTCCCACAAATTGACATTACCTGTAGAAAACTACTGCCTGGTTAGTTGTAAAACATGTAACTAGCTGAGCTTGTCTGAAAAAGCAATGGTGGCACCACCAGCCTGTCCCATTTACCACCTGTACAGACTGGCCCTGTGCCCACACGCTGGCCCCTTCCCACCAACCTACTCTAGGTCCCTCTTGGGAGCGCTCCGGGCACTGAGGCAGCCCCTCCTCAGGGGCAAATCCCGCCGGCCCCAGCTGCTGCCATAGCCTGCTCCCTGCTGGGGTGGCTCTGACCACAGGGCTCCCCGCCACGTCCCCGCCCCTGCCTGCGAGGGGCTGCAGGTCCCCACTGCGCCCGGGCCGGGAGCCGCAGCCTCAGCCGCCCACAAGCCCCAGTTTGAGGCCAAACGCTGACCCCAATCCGTCAGCCGGCCGGGCCCCCTGCAGCGCGAGGAGCAGCCCCGCAGCACAGGCGGCAGCGCACCCTGCACCACAGCACAGCGCTCCCTTTGCTGCAATAAAGGGCCTGGACACCTCCCTGTGCGCCTTGCTCAGCCTGTGCACCTTATGAGAAACTTGATGGGGTTGGCTTTTTTTAAATTCCTTTAAAATAATACCGGAGAGCTGGCAGCATGGCCATGGCTCAAGCCCAAGGATGCCAAAGAAAAGCCTCTTACATGAGCTATACACGGGCGACCCAGCGCCCGGGCAGCAACACTCAGTGCCCTGCAGCCCAGCCTCGAGGGGTTGGTATTGCTCCCTCAGCAGCAAAGCTTGGGGAGCACAAACCTCTCGTGAAAATATTAATTCTACCCAGAGTCATTTCATAAACAAAAAGCATAAAGTGGTGATCAGGTACAAAGAAATCCAAATGCTGCATCTGAAAGAAAGGCAGCATGAGCAGCTCTGGTTTCACTCTCAGAATTACAATTCTAGCCAGACAACAGTGTTTCTGAGGGGCAGGAGGGTATCTAACACCATGAGCCTCTCACACGACCACAGTCACTGCAGCTTGACAACCCAAAGCCCTGCTGAGGAGGCTCTACTTCTGGGCTAGGTGCAATAGGCAGCGTAACCTGAACCCTGCCCTGAAGGGCATCTAAACTCCCCTCCTGTTCTGCATCACACACAAACTTTAGCAAACACGTCTGCTCTGTCAGCTATACATTGAGGCAAACCTTGCTGCCAGAGAAACCTAATGTAAGACAGGGCACAGCATTGTTGTTTTATCCCTGTCGGGAGGTAGCTGTATCTTTTTTTCAGTCCAGTGCAACCCATCACATCTAATGAGGCAAAAGGAGTGTTATTCCAGCTGAGCAGTGAGTGCCTTAACGAAAGCCTTTGTGGCAAAGGGGCTGCCATCACTGTGTTTGTCCCCTGGGTGGAGTCACTGCTGAACTGGGAGGTGTCTTTCATCTGGCAGAGATACCCACTTGGGAGCCACTAGCTTGGAATGGGCAATAAAATACTCTGAAAATTAATCTGAGAGCAGCCACATGGGCAGAGAGCTCACTGGCTGCTTTGTTCGATTAGGGACTAGAAGTATCATCCTTCTATTTTAACATTGCCATGGCACATACCTGATCTTAGGCTTATGACTGCTCCGGTAAGGACATCAGCTAAGGCACAGAATCATCTGATCTGTAGCAGCAACAGTGAAATGCATGAGAATGGTTATGTAAGAAAAATTCTTGTCAAAGCTCAGAGAAAACCACCTAACAAGAGGCCCAGCAGTGGATAAGGAATGAGCCTTACAAGTCCACCACATGCCCTCCACATCACCGAACTGCTGGTACCCTGGCTGCCTCCCCTCCTCTGCTGAGGAACGATACCTACGTGCAGGGAGAGTCACGTGCCCCTCCTCTGTCCATGTTGAGAGCTAGACAAGATGGTCATGGTTTAACAAGATGGGACATTTAACTTGGCCCATCGTCTGCTGTGCTTGCTGCATCTATCTAGCTATATGTTTGTGTGTGCGTTTTATTTTTATATATATATAAACATATACATATATATGTTTATGTATGTATAAACATATACATATAAAAATATATGTATTTGTTCCCCCTTCTGCAAACCTCCCATCATCCCCGATAATATGGAGCGTTATTTTTTTAAGCGATGATGATTCTGTGCAACCTTTGCTCCCGAGCCATGCGCACAGAAAGCCCAGACAAGCACCCCTGCTGCGAGGTGACAGCTCTGTCTGGCTCTGCGGGGTTTGGTATTCAGAGCGCCACGAGGTCATCGCTCGAGAAAACCTTGACGGTGATGCGACCTGGCACCGCGGCTGCCTCCCGCCTGCCTCTCCCTCGGAGCTGCAGAGTCTGCTCTTCGCTGGGGTCACTGGGTGAGGCTGCCAGCAGCGCCTGTCCGAGGAACTGGTCACACAAGACATTGCTGTTCCAGACCTAGGGAGGAGGGAGCAGAAATTAACTGCAGCTGAAGCAGTACTTCTCTTTCACACTCCACTTGAAAGGGCTGTGGCAGAGGAGGGTCATTCCCATTAACCCCAGCAAGGGCAGTGAGGAGGGCAGCCACATCTCTTTGCAGCTAATTTCCTAGAGCCCATGGGGGGTCTCTGTGTGTCCACATTTGCATCCACATTTGCATCCCCTATGCAAATAAGGAGCTAAATGCAGCTTTTTGCTTTCTAGGCCACAGCCTGCCTAACAGACAAATAACAAAAAACTCCTCTTTGAGCTGCTGAGCAGTACAAACATACACGCAATGAGGCTGCACCAAACAGGGTGTCTGCAGCGACCCAACACGCACTGTCCCCTTGTGGCACCTTGAGCTCTGCTGCTGGCTCTGCGAGACCCAGACCCCAGCACAGCCAGGGGCCCCGCACCCTCGGCCACATCCTTCCTTGGGGAGTGCTCGGGGATGGGGGAACACAGCACGCTGCCGGGAGGCTGCCCGTGGCACATGTCCATTAGATTGCCTAGTCTGCAAAACTCCTTAGTACCTAACCTTCAATTACCCTGGGAAGGCAAAAGTGTCTGTGCTGCAGGAGAGGGGGGAGGTCCCACCTGTAAATCCAACCTGTGCTACGGATGAGGCAGCACAGTAAATCCTCCACGTGCCAAGGAGATATCAACTGCCCTCTAGCAGCCATTGTATCAACTCCCTCTCATCCCCACCTGCTGTCTGTGGGCTGGGAGGAACACTGCTATCATTTTCCTTATGTTTATAACACTTGTAGGCTATACTAATAATTCAGACAGCATCAGGGCACAGAAGTTCCTGATACTACATTAGGCAGCAAACACTCACAAATATAACTCTGCCTACAGCACAGTGCTATAAAAACATTTCAATTTCTGGCACTTGTAAGGCATAGTGAACTGATTCAGAGGTTCACTGTAGTATCTGCCTACACTGATGTAGGAGACATAGCTCTTATATTTGATGTTAAATGACTATATATCAAAGTGACATGCCAGCCTACTCACAGTCTTCATAAAAATCTTTTCAGTTGTAGAGCCCTAACTTTAGTTTTACTTCAAAGACTCACTCAAGACAACACTTGTTTTTGCTTTGCTCCTGTTTTCTCAGGTAGCAAATGAGGTAATTCTAAGAATTTCTTCAGAGCTTAGAAATTGGGCTTTCTGATCCCTATGTGTCATCACTTGCTATTCTGTGGAAAAGACTTAGACTAGAGATTCAGTAGGGCAACCAAAGAGACTGGGACGTAGCCCGCTAAGGGGAACAGTAATTCTCACTCTTCAAGGCTGGACACCAGCCTTGTAAAGGAGCTGCTGCTACAGATGAGCATCCCGACTGGGTAGTGCTCCCTCACCTGTGTTTGACAGCTCACCTGGACAGTGATGGGACTGTCGATGTTTCTTCTGTAGAAAATCACTTGCGTGTTGAAGACAGCGCTGGTAGTGTCTTGCTGAACGGCAGAGCGCACTTGCTGGTTCTCACACTTGATGAGCACATAGGGATCTGCTCCTAAAACACAGTCAGTGGCACAGCTGTTAGGAGACACAAGAGCAGCTGGGAATCCCAGCAGGGACAATCTGCTCATGTTCCTGGCTGAGGATCAGAGCAGGGGACACACAAACAGGGCACAGGGCACTGCTGGCTCTCCACTGGCTGCCAAGGTGAAACATCTCATTCTTGCCAGTGCTGGCTGGTTGTTCAGTGGTAGGAGCTGAGCACTGTTTGCTATGAAACCAGCTCAAATTCAGTCCTGTTCAAGGACACAGTTCTCACCACGGGCACATAATCCACACAGGACGATGCATGCTTGCACCTAGAAGGATCCTGGAGCACTCTGAAGGGAATACATAGCAATCCCCACCACAATCTTCACACTCGGCAGACAATTTGATCCCAAGAACATTATGGAAAGGATGCTGCCCAAGCCCTAATGCCATGAACATCCGGCATTTGTATGCGTATGCAGCCAGATGGTACTTGGTGCCTAGATCAAAATGGAAGGTCAAAAGAACTCATCATCCCCCATTCCCAAGGAAGACAGGCCAGAAAGGCACAGAGCTGCTTTTGGATTACCCAAAGCCCATCTTGGCGCCCAGAGATTTGCACGTGTGAAGATATATTTTGCCAGGAGTGTTAGCACTGGCAGGGGCATTTGCAATAGGTCTTAAAGTTGGAGGAAAAACTACTGTCAAAATGTAAAACATCTTGTAGGAGCACATTGGTTTCAACAACATTTTCTGTGGGAAACAATCAAAGCAAATGCCTGCAAATTTCTCATTTCCTTCCCCCCGTCATGAGACAATTTCTTTGAACCTTTGACTCTTGCCATTTTAAATCTTATATTAGCATAATACATTAGAGATTAATATTTAGATAACATGCTAATCAGATGTAAATTAAATGCTTTGTAGCCACTGATAAACATTCTAGAAATATTTTGCTGTTTTCAGATTTAACATTTTCAGTTTGTGCTAAATGTGGAAGGTTTCATTCCATTCCAGTAGAGAGCAAGAGCCTCTTTGGAAACACTTGCCTTCTCTTTGGAATGAACTAGACCATTCTATATTAATATTTTCATTAACTAAAATTAATATTTAACATAGGCTGTGCCATATTTTTTATATTTCAGCATGGCTATTTCTGTCCATTCCTATTGTTAATGACAGCATCCCTAGTAAAGATAGATTGCTCTACTTTATATATAAGATTTAAAATCAAGTTCACCAAATCTGCCTAAGTGTTAAGACAGACTCAGGCGTGTTTATGTTTTGTGATCATCTACTTGAAAATGCCCCACTGTAATGACAGTCATACGACAGCATAATTTTAAGGCATCCTTCATTTTGTGACGATTCCTACATAAGATTTCCCTCAAACACCTCACAGCTACAGGATTGGATACCAACAGTTCACACAAATAAATCCCGTAACAGCCACATCCCAAGCAGAAGGAGCCCTTGGATTTGTGAGAGAGCAGCAGCTTTTCCCATCTGCCGCACAGCGATTAGCGTGGCCAGAGCCCCAGCAAGCCTGTTACCCTGACAACGTGGCGCCCTTTCCCGAGCAGGTAGCAGGGCACCGGCTTCCCTGCTATCCGCTGGTCCTTTCTGTGCCACAGAGTGGATTTAGCCCTGGGGCAGGAGGCTGCACCAGGCTCTGTGATAAGGGAGGGAGCAGCTCCTCCCTTTGCGGAGAGATTTGGAAAGCAAAGCTGAATAAAAAGGGGTCTTGCATGTAATAGTGTTAACTGCTTTGACCTTAGGCAAACAGCAAAGCAACAGCCCATCAGAAACTGTAATCAGGAGATTTTGGGCATAAGGAGGACTGGGGTATGGACAGAGCTTTCAATGTTAACAGACATATCTGCTGGACCACGATGCTGTTGAGGGTGGAGACTTGTCAAATCAAAGCAGTCTTGGAAAGAAACAGATTCAAATTCTCAGAAAGAGGGAGGGGAAAAAAAAACAGAAAAAAGGAAGATTCAGGAGGAAGCTGGAAGGCACTCGCACAGCATGATTTCACCATGGCACTGCTGAAAGGTCACTTATGTTAGGAGGACCATCTCCCAAGGCCAGAAGCAGAGAGAGAAATGGGAGAGCTGTATATGTGGGATGAGACAAGACACCCTCACAGTCACAGCGAGCCCCAGTCTCTGCAGCAATTTGCCTGGTTTATTTACACTCATACAAAGACACTGCAGGAATGGCTGTTACTATGGAAAAGCAGCACCTCAGTCTCCACTATAAATCAGGAAAGAAGTACCAAGAGTTGCTGCTCTGCCAGTGGAAGAACAAGGTTCAGTTCTCAGGCACACAAATCTCAGACTATGCCTTGAGCACTAAACCCTGTGTACACAGTGGTACCTGAAAGTTATGACAAATCTGACAAGTGGAAAAAGGGCCAAACAGAGCAGACACAATGCTGAGGTGTATGGACTGCCTGGACAATCACAGCGGTTTGGACTGCTCTGCCTTTGCAGTTGAGTCCTTGCCCACATGATGCTCCTTATCTTCTCCTGCAATTCAAGTAGTAATAAAAGGGAATATTCAAAGTGGCGTCTGCAAATGCTCCCCCACCAGTTTCTCCTCACTTCCCTTCTTGTGCTCTGCCTGGCTATTTACAAGCTGCTTTTTGCCCTCTCCTTTCTTTCTATTTCTCAGACTTCTCCATGGGCAACTGCCATTAGAAGCATTGAATTCAGCTTAGTTTCTGTGGAAACATCCAAAAAAAAAAAAAAAAAAAAAGAAAAAAAAGATTTAATATGAAAGACAAACCGTTAGGTAAAGAGCATGATAGCCACTAGTGAGAGCAATTTTCAGAACAGTCCTGTGAGATGCATGGAGGAAATGCTCCAAGAGAGCAGCTCGTCTGTGTCTTTGCAGATCTCCCACCATACTTGGCTCACAGAGAGCTGGATCAACCTCAGAACAAGCTAACTCAGAGAGAGGTACTTCCAAGAGAAGCAGTTACTATCCAGATTAAAAAAAAAATGAGTGCGGGCAGCTAGACTCATCCATTAACCCTGGCATCAGCAAACCATTCGTTCAGTTTTCTAGACGGGAAAATGGATCAAAGAGCACCAAGGAGGAGCTTTCAAACAAACATTTTAAATAGAGATTAAACTATCTCCTTCTGGCAGTCAGAAGAGTCCTGATGACAACCAGCACAGGAGTCAGGCTGCAATTACTAAAGTAATCTTCGCTCTGCCTCCTGACCTTTTCGTCTCTCTCTCTCTTTTTTTTTTTTTTTTTTTAAAGTAGTTGCTCACTCATACATAGTTCAGATCTCACCCATGCATCCTGCCTTTCTGAGGATATGGAGCTAGTAGGTGTTTGAATGAGGTGTATGCAGTCACTGTTGTTAAGGAAAAGCGCAAAGAAAAATGAACCAAAACTGTTTCCTACATCTCTCCCCTCCAACATTCCTGTCCCCTAAAAGGACAACCAGAGAAAACAGAAAGTGCCCTGCACAGTGAAAAGTACTTTTGGTCACCACTCTGTGTGTGCCGGGAGCAAGTGTGGAAAGGGGACTGGAATCAAATTGTAACCAGCTGATGGGAGATATTTTGCAGCTGTTTCTTGAGGCTGGAGATGAACTGTAATACAGGCCTACATCTACTCGCTTCTCTATCACCAGGGGTTACTGCAGCTGAGTTCTGCATCTTAAGCTAATGAGCACTCAAGAGCTATCTGCAGCAAATGATGTTTCAACAGTTTGTTTAGTTTCCTATTCCAGGTTCACCAAAGTGTCTCTGCTGCTTTGCTTCCCCCCTACCAACCACTTGGTGCAGGATGCGACTGCCAATTTCTATTCCAGTGGGAATAGCGAAGGGTGGTAGATGGAGAGCAGGTGTAGAAAAGGAAGCAAATGACAAGTGCTGGACAATTTCTTAATTAACTGTCACCATCAGGAACTAAAGAACATCTTAGTGTTCTCATTTCAGGACACTTCCTTTGACATGTCGACATATAGTCCTGTGCAAGCCATTTAACCTCTTCCTCTCTCAGTTTACTCAGCTGAAGATATTTGTTTGAATAGAGTAATTTCCACCCTGAAATGCTACTAAGCCTGTGGTAACAAACAGCAAAGTACTCTGAAGGCCTGAATGACATCGCGGAGGTAGGAGAAATGTGCTTCCTTAGTGGGTGCTATTCAACTGCCTGCCTGGACCTGGGCATCTTCCATTTACAAAACAGAAAGCCCCGAGAGGCGAATTTCTTACTGCTCTCCAGAAAAGGCCCTTCAGGACTGTCTGGCTGCTACTGCACATCTGGACCAGCAGAAATGACTCATGACACTTGCTGTTTTGCATCGTCATATCCATCTCATCTCTCCTTTCAAGCAGACTGTACAAACTGCTGCAAAAACCTCCCATAAACTTTCAATTTGTCTGGGTAATTTCTAACTGCCTGCTTAATTATTGAGTTCAAGTTTAGAGGACTGAAAAAGCCTTTCCCATCTTTCCAAGTTTACTTTACACTTACCACCTGATCTGTCTTGCTTCTGCAAGCCCTCTGCAGACTGAATTTTGATTTGGGTGACTCTACGTGGATAGCCACACAGAAGACTCCAACAGGTCATTTTGGGCTTATCTGCCTTCAGCTCTCTGAAAAAAATCAAGGCAAACAATTGTGGTGATGAAAGCCAAGCAAACAATCAAACAAACGCAATGGAAGCTGGACTTTTATGGAACATCAGATTTATACTCTCTCCCGATCTGTCATCCTGGAAGTTTGCAGGACAGGCATGATGTACTTAAGGAAATAAAAGCAAAGCAAAGCAAACCTAAGTCATCCTTTGCATTATAGTGACCCAGAAAACTTGAAACTATAGAAAACAGTATCAAAACAAGAACTCAGTGGTCCCATTTCACTGTGCACTAGTTTTGCACTCAGATATCCAATGGTTTCAAGAGAGATAGAGAAGTAAATGGTATGAACTGCACTTGTGAGCCCCAGTACTCACAGAGTTCAGCACTAGAACTGGAGACAAGTACAAATGCCTAACTGAAGGATCAAATGACACAAATTCATTTATCTGTTCTTAGGTCCCTATATGTCCTAACCATGTACCAATCTTGGTTCTTGGAGGTAACCATAATAGTTCAAGGCCTAAATCCCAAGTGAAGTACGTCAGTGAGCCAAGGACATTTGACTGCAACCCCTTCCAAGCCGATGCAGCCAATACAAACAAGGGAAGACCCCATACAGCTGTGATGTTCCAAGTACCTGAGTTTCGATGGCACATCTGTGAAGAGTCTCAGGATAAACTTTGTAATGATGCCAGGATGGTAAGTAGTTGGAATAAGTGCGTAGCGGCCTTGTTTAAGGACTCTTTTCAGGAACACGGTGCGTGTATTGATGTACATAGATGTGGCCACTCTCTCCTGCACAGTGAGCTTGTGTAGCCGGTAGCTTCTGTTATCCTCCACCTAAAGCCAAAAATCAGTAGAGGAACTGATGCAATGAGAGATATGAGAGGTGAGGTCAGCAGGCAAGACTTCCCCTGTACGTGTCACAGCCTTTTATGAGCAGAAGAGACAATGTAAAGTCAAATAGTCTGGCACAGTTCACCTGCTGGAGATGGGCAGACATAGTCTTGACAGTGAACCCAGTGCTCAAAGCTCTTGCCAACACCGCCTGCCAAGCAGTGCTGCTCTGCACTTCACTGCAGTGGTATAAACACGTACCTAAGCGAGCAAGGGGGTACCCTGGCAAAGACACACACCTACTAACAAAGTTACCATACTGCAATGGCAGAGTTAGGGACATAAAAGTCCTTCAGACATGCACATACATGCCAATGACTCCATCCACTAAGAGAGACTGCCATCTTACATGAGATAGAAATTCATCTTCCTCCCTTCTCCAGCACACTCTGCATGCCAAAGTGCCTAACAGCAGGTTCTCAATTCACACCATGAACAAATGCCCCCAGTTGTATTTTTGTTGTCCTCTCCTCAATACAAAAACCACAGAATAACTATTTATGATCTGTTCTAAGCCTTGAAGCTGTGCTCAGCTATTAACATCCTTTTCTAGGAGCTGTTGTTTGCAACAGCACAGTTTAAACACTAACTGTTTTCTTCAGCAATTCCCGGGGCAAAGACAGCCCTACATTCTTTTCTGGTAGCTCTCATTTGTCTTTGGATAATTTAGGCCATGGTCTTCCAAAGGCCCTTAGTCATGTTAATGCATTTGGCAGGCAACAACATTTCTGAAAAAAAATATTCCACAGAAATAGCAGATAGAGCACTGACACTTTTATGAAGGTGCGATTTTCTTTCTAAGGCTTTTTGCCTGATACGCTGACTAGCCAAGAATAAGGAATAGAAAAGTGATGCCACTTCCCATAACACCTTTAAATATATCTGGTTAACAGATTAGTGTCCAAATGTGCAGGTGTGATGCAAATGGCAAAAGCTCTATATGGCACTATTATTTACTTGTTCTCTGGGGCAGGGCCATAGACTCAGTGTAGCCCCACCAGCTGTAGCAACAGATGATAAAATAATCCTAATCCCTAGTGAAAAGGCAGATCCACAGCTGTTTTTCTTGCTTTTCTCTTCTTCTCTGGGTTCTTGTGCTTTCATTTGAATCATATTAGTCAATTTGTCCTGGAACTGCAATTAAATTATTGTTTGGGATCCCTCTGCTTCTTTTTCACATTTGTTCATTTGTTCTCGCTATTCCAATTTTTCAAAACACCTTGACTCTTCTGGCTTTTCTACGTGGCAAAAGAAAAACTGCAAATTTTTCAAACTCATTTGACTGTGATGAAAAGGAGACAGGAACAGAGAAAATCCTCCGAGGGGAAAGAAAAGAAAGAAAACCAAACCACTACCACCACCACCACCAACAACAAAAAAGCCCAACAAATTAATCCTCCAAGTTTCAAGAGATTCAAGTATATAATGTTTTTTTTTTAATGACAGAAAAAAATCTCTCTTATCCAAGCTTAGGGAAGGAAAAGTACTTGAAGTTCTTTTACAATACAGAAAAAAGACTTTCAGCAATTCAAGTGGCATTAGAATGGAACTAAATTGAATTTACCTCAAATAGAGCCTAAAGGCAGCCCCAGTGGCTGAATGCAGCACGTGTGTGAGACTCATAGCTGGCTACCTACCTTGAGGATTTCAAAGCCAATTGGGATGCTCTCGCCGTTCCCCTCTTTCTTGTACCTGCGCCGATCCTCCTGCTGTAACGAGACCAACACTTTGTCCTCGGTCTTCTTAACATCAAAGATGTACTAGCACAAGAGAAGAGAGACCAGCTGTTAAAAAATGCCCTAGGAGACAAACATAAAGCCATCACCAAAGATACACATATACACAGAGATACCCAAAAAGCCATTTGTGTGTGTGTGTGGGGAGAGAAATTGGCATGACAGAGACTTTCTCAGAAAATCAAAGATGAAAGCTAATGCTAATAATAGAAGAGTTTTGAAAAAGCCCAGAAGTATCAGAGATACTGAAGTAATTCACCTAGCAGACAGCAGGAGACAGTATTACAAAATAACTGTTGAGGCAGCAGCAAAATATAGCCGCTGAAAAAGCAAAAGATCAAAAATCAGGTTGTATTCACATTTACATAAATTGAGAGAGATTTCTTTAAAAACTAATAAATGGACTCCAGATGGGGTATTTGATCATTCTGGATTCTTTTTATAACTCAGATTTCTGATAAGACCCTGTGAACCTCAAACATATTTTTTGCATATGATCTACGAATGAAGGAATCTTCTGAATGCCAGTTGAAATAGTACTGTGCCTACAATTCCTGTTTAATGTAAGAATGTGAGGAACACAAATTTTGGTCTTATTTTTCCTGAAAGTCTTAGGAATACCCAGATGAAACCAGCTAAGGGATTTCAGCAGCTTTAACATGTAAACATTTTATCTGTTTAAAGTCAACTTAAATTAACTTGGATTTAAGACCAACTAAAATTAACTATGTAAAGTTTAGACAGTAATTCCTACTTCAAAAAATCAGATCTGGATTGCTGACATTATTAAAATATCACTGTGAGATCAATTTTCCAGAAAATTCAAAAGTTTTCAATCGACAAAAATCTCTGATAGGTGTTTCTTTGCAGAACAAAATTTTAACATTCAAATATTTTCACTCTTAAAAACTCCTTTAAATATTGATTCTTCTTGCATACTGAGGAGAAATCTAAACTGAAGGAATGAATGAAGGCAAGAAGATGCTATTTTAAAAAGTTTAGGCAGATGTTCTGTTCTCCATCCTTACAGGCCATTAACAGTGAGGCAAATGCATAACAGTGTAAAACCACAGCAGTGTCTGCTGACTGCTGTATCACACATCACACACTCCAGTTAGAGCAAAACCAGAGACTTCTGACTTCTAGCATGGAGAGGAATATCATCAGAGGTGCAATTCCCTCCTCCATGGCTCTCCAAACGCTGCTGAAAAGCAAGTTCTCCCTGAGCTCTGCCCAAGGGGATACTGAGATTGCTGTGGTTGCTGCTACAGAGCGACCTCCTGTAACGACTCCGCATCCCTCTGTGGTCGGAGCTCTGCAGAATGCGGCATCATCCCATTTCTCACCTCTGACTCTCCCCCGCACAGGCAGGAAATAGCAACCAAGGCAGCTGGCTGAAGCACAGCAGTATTGCAAAGAAAATCAATTCCTTCCCAAGCCTC
>JAUBOD010000222.1:5207710-5246250 GCA_032353885.1 Nothura maculosa | reverse complement strand
CAGCCTGACAGTAGTGACATTTTTGCAATCTTACTTACAGCTAATGCTCGGAGACGCTTCCCTCTGACGGAGTGAGCACGAGTTCAGCTAAGCTGCATCCAGCATAGCTGTAAATGCCAGCTCCTGGCACTATTAGCAGTTTTAATTAAAGAGACATCCACTTGAAATCCAGTTCTTCCCAAGAGCATTAAGACAAACTTCAAATATTGTTCCAGCTCTGGAAAGCCACTAGCAGATAGTTTCTCCACATTCACATTTTCCTTTCTTAAGCTTTTTCTTTCCCAGCTGCAACACAACAGACACAACAAACAGGGTGACTAACTGTCCGGAGAGGCATGCGAGTGAAAATTACATCCTAGTTGCTCTTAAATGCATGGAAGCAGCACACCAAAACTAAGGGAGAAAGTCATCACTTCTTATTCCCTTTTCTGTTATTCTGTATTATTAATATCATGCACAGGAGAAACTGGAGAGAGAAGTGGAGCTGCTGAGCTCCCTCAGCCACTCAGCACTGTGCTACCCCATAGGCAAAAGCTTCTGACATGCAGGAGGGGCACGGGGATGACATCAAGCTGCTTCATCTTAACCAAAACCAGCGTTTTCAATTGCAAAGACGCTCTGAGCCATTGCCAAGTGCTGCCGCAAGCCTTGCCTTCAAGATGAAACCAAGGAAGAGTCTTGGCATGTTGCAGCACATTCATTTCATCAGGAATCCAGCTTTCTGTTCCAACTGCAGGACTCGCAGGAATTTCCACACACAGCAGCACCGAGACTAAAAGGACAAAGTGCACTTCCAGCCTGTATTTATCTCCAGAGTTGAACACAGCTGTGAACATGAATGTTGCTTCTTCCAGCAAGCAGATAGATGAACACCAGAAAGGATGCACACACTGTATGCTGCACGCTGGGGTAGCACCCCGGATTTAACATTAGCCCTTAGTTATTACTGAGCTTGCACTGGTTTCAATTAAACCATAACTAGTCATCGATATTAATACTAGTAACAACCTGGTTCTTGGGTTTCTCTTCTGTAACTGCAGCTGCATGCTTGCCTTGATAACGTGCAAAATCCCCAAAGTTAAACTGTCCTTCTAACAGCGAGCTATCACGCAACCTCAGAGTCACTGTTTGGACTATGAGAGCAAGTCAGAGACTCAAGTATTTGACTATTTTCAAACAATAACTCTAGTTTGCTTCTAGCAATCACACAGAGTCCTTCCCAGAAAGCAACTCCGTGGCTAAAAGCTTTAAATTAATGTCCCTCTCTTTCCCTGTAAAACTCCTAACTGAAAGCACTTCCAGGATTCCATCTGGAAAAGGTTACTGCATTGCCATTCTGTGCAGCTGATTGAAGGTCTTCAAGCAATGACTTTGCAAATTTGTACAAGGGGTACAGGAGAATTCAAAGTTGTTGCAAAACTTCCATTTCATCCGCACTGCAGCTTGCTGCTTTTGGATGTTATCAGCTCCCACTGATACATCAGGAGCGTCAAGGCCCATAACTTAAAGCACTGCAACAAGAGACATTTAATTCTTCAAATTCTTCATAAAGTTAATATGCTGACTGCACCAGATTCTGATGCTATTTTGCTGTCCAGTTTCGCCATACTTGGCAGTATAATTGAGAAGAAAATTCACACACATTTTCTATTAGGAATATCCATCCATATCCATATCCTACTATGTCTGAGCAGAAATGGAGGGGAGACTAATTGCACACCAGGAACTGGACTGGCCACCACTTGACATCAAGAAGTGGCAGAACCATCTGGCTACCAAGCAAAGTGCTGCTGGAATAAAAACAAATAATGAAATAAATCACAGCATGCAGCTTTCTCCACTGCTGCAACGTGGTGGTGGCAACCAGGCTTTCTTATAGGTGGTGATTTCCCAGATAAAAGGATTCCATCTGGCACAAGGAGAAAGAGGCAGAATTTGTGGGTGCGGTGGTCAAGAAAATAAATAACTCAAAACCTCTTCCTGCTTGAAATCCAAGACAAATCCATAGGCACGTGTACATCTGAACACCGTGCAGTACGATGCTGCAGTTTATGGTCAGAAGCACTCCAATTCTGGCAGAACATGCTTAGAGAGGGTAAGCACTGGCTTTACTCCTCTCACCTCCTTGCCTCTTCAGGAGAAGTTTATCACTAACAGCTGCCTGCAAAATAGCTTTTAACCATTTCCTCTGTCACTCCTGGAGCAAAGGCACAGATTTCACAAGGAGCAGAGTCCAGAACAGTGCAGAACTGCGGTCTCCAGCTGACGGGCTTCCCCATGAAAACTTCAACAGCTCAAACACCTCAGCTGCCCGGAAAGCGGAGACAGAAACCCAGGGCTCCCTTCTTGCAACTGAGTCCCCCCTGCTCAGGCTGCAGGGAGACCTTCAGAACAGAAGCTGCTACTTGGTCATTTTTGCAGCCATTTTATTCCCTAGTGAAAGGTGACCCGTTTAGGGATGTGTACATTGCACAGTCTGGATCCTTTAATTAAGATCAGCCAAGGGCATCATCTTCAAGGCACTGCAGGCAGTCAAGATCTTTCAAACTCAGAGGTATCTACATACTTTAAAGAATGGACCTTCATGTGCCTTCCACAATAACCCTAAACCCACATAGATTTGCAGTTAGTTAGAGAGCTACAGGTTAAGTTCTTAATTGAAAAGAAAGTGATTTATCATGATAGATACCGGTTATTACAAGTACTATTAATGCAACTCGAGAGATCTTTAACATGCTGTACAGAAAATGCTAACAGCAATATTGGCTGATTTGTTCAGGACACACCTTTATGCTGAAATCAACAGAAACTCAGCTACTATGTGAGACATGGCACAAAAGCCTTCGCTTTATTAAAATAAAATAAAGCCTCACTTGATATTTTACAATAATCCACAGTGAGAACCAACAGGATTTTTACCAGACCTGAGACTGAGACACTATGAAAACCAGAATTATACAGGGAACAAAACTGAAACACACTTTATCAGCCTGGCCCCTTCATTTGGGGTATCTGTTAATCAAATCTGCAGAGAGAACTGTCTTGCTCATGGTAGGCCAGAAGAATGCCCCCATTCTCAGTGGGGAATGGGGACATCCCCACTTCTGCAATAAATCACAGGGAGCAGCAGTCTCCAAGGTTAGCGTGCAATCGAGATGCAACTTGCTCAAACACATATTACTGCAGCATACTCAAACTTCTCCTCCCTGTGTAGCTTACTACTAAGAAAAAGTTTTCATGCTGATCTTAAAGCAGTAAACCAAGTAAATACAAATGTGCATGACACCTTTGGCACTTACCTGGCGTGGCCAGTCCCTGCTCTGAGGCACGAAACTCCTCAAATCACTTCTGCAAACAACATCCCCTCCTCGCTTCTTAACCTGACACTCTCGGACTGTACCATGATCCCATCACTAGAGGGGTGTGCTCCAGGATGACCCTTTCCAGGGATGACTCATAGGGACACCAGGAAACCACTGGAGCTGCCCCGAAATGCACAGCCTTGTTTATTCCTCCCAAACTGTTTGTGAGCTGCGACTGCAGCCCTAACTGTGAATGAATTTTTAAAGGAGAGGAGTCAAGGCCATCTGGCAAGAGTTACAGGCTTTTTTTTTTCTTTTTCTTTGTATGGAAAATAGGGCAGATTAATGTGTACAATTAAAGAATGATGCTCCTTTTTCAGCTACACGCTGTTTCCTCACTTGCATAAAGTTAATGCCAATGCCTGTTACTCTCTGCTCTGGTGGCTTTCGTTTGGGGATTCAAGGGGCTGTGGTTCTGCAGCTCCTGAGCTGTGTGAAAAGCCAACAGGTACCTTCATACCCTCAGCTCCAAACACCACAGCGACGTTGGACATTAAATGGGACCTTTTCTTGCGTCTACAGTCCAGTATATCCCCCTATCCTACTCTTCCCGTTTTACTTGTGGAGTAGAAAACAATGTGAACAGTGAAGAAATCCTGCATGGCCAAAGGACAGAGCAGACTCCAGAGGACCCGAGTCAGTAACGAGCGACACTCGTGACACTCCTGCCTTCTCACCCAAGCCCTGGCCCAGCCCCACCAACCAGCCCTGTGGCACTCGGTGCCCTGCTAACGAAGGCAGGAGACACCACATGGGTAAGGACACAATTCAGAAATGGGAAAAATGCATTTTATAACTAAAGTACAATAAAAAAGGAGAAAAATAAATTCTCATCAAAACACAGTGCTTTTGCCAAAACAAACTTATCTCCATAAACCCCTCAGCCTCAATTTCATTTGGAGTAAGTCCAGGACATATGGATTTGACATGAAAGATACCTTATTTGAGAATTCCATAATTTATCCCTTTATATATCTTTTGCTTATGTGTTTGTAAATGTAGGCCAATTTTTAAACAAGCACCACTTAAAATACATCGCAAAATTTAATCTGACAGATATCAAGACAAACACTCAGCATTTTAAAATATTTTCCCTTGCCTTCCTCCACCACGTAATCCCTCCTATTTCCACAGGGCTCATCAAAACTTACAAACAAGTCCATTCCCCCGGTGGGCTGGGTATCCAGCAGAGCTCCTGCATGTCCAGAAGAGGTTAGTTATAGGGGTGAGACACATCCAGCAAATGTTCTGAAGACAAAGCGTTAAGTACTGCCATAAACCTCTGTTCTGCAAGGTTCACTGTCAGACTATTTGCTCTCTTATAAAACACTTATTTGACTCCCTTTTGAAGACATGCTGAATTTTGGACAGAAAGTCCCTGGAAGCTACAGTTAAAGTATTTACTGCCTTAAAAGAAAAAAAAACAATGCTATGAAAAAGCCATGTGTTTTCAATACTTGACTGAACATGCAGATCAGGGTTTAAACCATAATAAAAGCTGGCTTTATCCTACATACAACATGCAGGGTTGAGGAAGAACGTTTTCATGTCACACTGGGGTACAACTTAATTCCATTGTTTTTTGTGAGCTGATAATATCCACAGCTTATGCAGGCATGTTCTCACAGTAGGAGCCTTTGATCCAATGCTATAACAACAGTCATAAGAAATATTTTTCACGTAAGTAACAAAGCTGGTGGTATAAACCAAGAGTCATGTAAGAGCTCTGGGAACTGGGGAGGAGCTTTTGCTGAAGTCTCTCCAGAAACAGGAATTGCTTTAGAAAGGGAGCAGGGTAAGCCACACAGGCAGGCATTTGAAGACAAGTGGACAACACTCCTCTTACTGCTAAATCATGGCAGAAAAAAAGCTTGTAGGTCAGTGAGGGCCATGCAAAAGTAATCAAAGAAACATGCTCATCATGGTTTGGAAAAAGGCCTTGCTAACTGAACAGTTTGGACTTCCAGCACATTCCCTGAAAATCCTGGATGCTGCTCCCCGTAGCTTCTAGACTCCTTATTGGAGAGATGTCCTAAGCATCATCATCACACCTTCATCTAGGCTAGTTTACATGAGTGGCTGCTGCATTTCTAGGTGTCCCAAACTCCTCCCTTCCCCTGCCCCTAGAAACAGCCCCAACTACACCTAACAGCACCCCTTCCCTAGGCACTGTCCCCAGCACTACACATACCTCCACCTGCCCCAAATCCTTGAGCCAGCCACAAGATCTTCCTTACCTCCTCACAGCTCGCCAGCCCCTCTCCGACTAGAGCTCCACAGGCCAGGCTGCAGCATTCAGCCTCGTTACTGGTTTGGGGGCCACCTGTGCCTAATGCAGGACGATTCACAGCTGAGGGAGACCACAAGCCAGTGCCACAGCCAGGTACTTCACTACATGGCTGCCAAGGACTTCAGGAGACTGTTTAGAACCAAGTAGTTCCCTTTGGCTCTGTGCTCCTGTGGGGCCCTCAGTAATACACAATAACTGAGCCTGTCTCCAGGCTTGCCGACCAACAGGCAACATTTTTAAACAGAATTATCAAAGTGTGTAACAGCTGCCCCAGATACAAATGGCAATCACATCAATTTTAACTAGTAAAAAATGAACTGAAGTCATCAGAAGAGAAACTGTTCCTTTGGAGAGCAGCTGGAGCTCTCATCCTTGTGGCCCAAGTCTCTGCTGTGACAGTAATCGTGGTGCATTTCCCATTTGAGCCCCGTGACTCAGTTTTGCCAGAACAGCCGCATCTTTAAGTTTTAATAGGACAAACTCTACAAGATCCTACCATGTCTGAGGCCAAACTTGTGCAGACTATACTCTAACACCACCTATTTCTTAGATTCAGCACTTTTTTCCTCTCCCACCACATAACCTTAAGCAGAGCTACTCTTAGGGAAACAGCAGAAGGAAGGTGGGATGGCAGGGTCTGCCTGGTGCCAAAGGATTTGGGGGTTTCAATCCAGACCCAGTTCTAGATTGCTTTGCTTTAGTATCTGTCCTCGTGCCTGCCAGATAGGCTATTTCTACAGTGTGTCAGGGCGGTTTGGCCCCCCTCACAACTGTTTATCACGGGTGCCTGTGACCTGCTTGTCACCTTGAAACACTCTCCGCTGCCAGGGCCTCATGTTCCACCACAGCCACATTCATGCATTATTCACTTATTTGCATGGGGCAAGTTGTTAATAAAACATTAGGTGGTTTCCAGCAAAGATTCTCCTTGAGGGCTACATGGCTGTTTTGCTCTTTCTCACTTAGGCAGTTTTGTATAGATAGGAACCCAAGAGGCAAAAATGGAAAACAAACCTGGATAAACAAGAACTCCGAGTTCAGTGTCGTGTTCTCAGCTGAGCCTAGGCAAGGAAAGCACTTGGAAAAGAGACCACTCAGAGAAACTAGCGGGGTAAGGGGGCTGCAGAACAGCCTCAGGACCCTTAAGTGCCTCCAACGCAACTCACCTGCAAGGCCACCTGCAGCTCGGTGCTCCTCCACCCGTTGGTGCTCTGCACAAACAGCTTTTCTCCTGGAGTCTCATGGCCACCTCCTCTGTGCACAGAGCCCCAGAGCAGGGCTCGCGGGCCCCTCTGTCCCCGTGTCCCCGTGCAGGGAGGTCCTGCCGGGAGGGCACCTCAGGGTGCTGGGCGGTTTTCCCTCAGCCCGGTGCTCCTCGCCGGTACCACGCACGGCGCCGTGGGTCGGGGGACACGGGGCAGCCGAACCTGCCCGGCGGGGAACCAAGCAGCCGCCGAGGGGCCAAGCACCCGAGCAGCGCTCGCTGCTCCATTGCGGCGATAGACCCCGCCGTGCAGGGGGTCTATGGCCACCCGGCCGAGCGTTAACGGCAGCCCGGAGCGCGCGGCGCGGCCCGCTAGGTGGCGGCCTCGCCCAACGGTCGCTCAACGGTCGCCCAACGGTCGGCACGTGCGGGGCCGCCGTCTCCTGCCGCGGGGGGAGACGGGCTGCCTCTCTGCAGCACTCGTGGCTACAGGATGACATTTGATCCATTTTATTTAACAGAGGAGTGTGCCTTGGCAAAGCACACAGTGCTTAACGCGTATCCATGTGCATATCTACTTGTTTCACCTGTAATGTTAGTCGCACAGAGGCTCAAAGGGCAGTTACTGTTCCTGCCATCAGGATCAACGCACAGAGCAGCAGTTTGATGCCTTACACCCACTGCAGCTGCCCAGGAAGACTTCTTGACCTGCTCTTGCTCGTGGCACCTAAGCCTGCTTTGGACATCTGCCCTGCTCCTTGGCTCTGGCCCTAGGTGACCCTCCAGGGAGATGAAACCAGCTCTCCTGAGATGTAGCCTAGTGCTCTAATTACTCTTTTTGTAATATTACCGTGTGACATTTTTAAAAGTCACAGCTGATCTACTCTTCTGACCATTTAGATTTCAAGATCAAAGACGCTAAGGGCAGGCTTGGGTTTTTTCTTAATTTTATCTAAATCTATGTCAAGGGGTCTGAAGAGTGGTTTAGCGAATGCTTTAATGGAATAAGCCACAAGGGAGATGCCGTGCTTGTGCACGCACGCCCGGGTGCCTGTCCCAGAGCACTCTGTCATAAGGCACTAGCAGAAGGAAGTTGTCCTTCAAAAAGAGCAATGAGAAGGGCACAGGAGGACACATTTGCTCTCATTTCAAGTTCTTCAGCACATAACTACATTGCCTCCCTTTTCGGTTCACTTCCTTCCCCAAAGGACAGCCTCTTTATTCGCACAGCTAAAAGCTTGGCCTCATCTCACTGCGTTTGGCTCATCTTCCTTCTGTGTACGTATAGTACTAGTGGGTGGGTGGCCTCATTTGAGAGTTGATTTCATTATAGATTGAGGGTGTTCCTCCCATCACGTATCTCTTAGTTATCATCCTCCCTGATGAGGATGTCTCAATTAAAGCATTAGCAATTTGTGACAGAGCAGCATCTCCCAAATATTTTCTTTGCTGGATCCACAAATGCATCATTCTCCAAAAGACCAAGGCCAATAATATGCTAATCTAAAATCAAGGCTTTATGCATATACATAAGTCAGAACAACTTAGTCATAGTTCTTATGCCTAGGTGTTCCTAAGCTTTTAAGGCAAATAAAGATGCAGGTTAGCCCAAAGGGACTGATAAAACACTGATGAAATTAAAATACTGCTATCGAGATGTTTAGAGCACTAATGTGTTTTCGATGCTCTCATGGGGCTCTTTCCACGGTTAAAATGCTCATATTCATTTGGACATCTCCATTTTACAAGATGGACAAATACTGGCTGATACTTTTGCTGGAGATCACAAACAGCTGGCCTGTGGTAGCACTGCCTAAGAGAAAACTGGTTAAATTGCAGTATTTAATGGCAAAGGTTTAAAAGGTGCATTTGAAAAATTGATCAAACTCAGTTTGTTGTCCTATGCTTGAGAATGCCAAGATGTGAACAAAGGTGTTGAACATCATTTCCAGATCGCAGAAGGATTTTAGATCCTTCTGTGAGTGACCCTGTTTCTATATTCCTCTAAAAGCAATAAAAGTCCCGTGAAACCTCAGTTCTGTGCAAATGACAGCTTGTATTACTGAAACGACATACTGCCAAGGACCTTCTGCAATACCTTACATCTCGGCTCTGGCTGTCACCCTCTCAAGGTGCCAGAAGAACAGAAGTTTAACCAGCCTAATGACACTTCCCGTGACTGTACATGGGTGATAAAAGCCCACTCTGAACACTTAAATTAGAAGATGACAGACACCATGGCTAAAGCACAGTTGACAGAAGAAAGCAACTCACATCTTTTTCAAGCCGCTGTTCAAACATTGGCACTTGATGGTTGCACCTGTGGGAATACCTATGTTTAAAATAAATAAGTTTCCAGCACAAGGCAAGCAGTGTTTTTGACTTACTTAGCATCCTTTATTGGTTCTTGTGTTTGCTGCAGCTTTGCATCGTCCTTGTAGCCCAGCTGGACCCCGTCCTAAGCAAGTTTGGAGAACATCCTTGGAAGAAGTTGCTTCTTTGCTATGGTGCATTGCTCCAGCAAAGCCCTGCTGCAGCTGGTGGCCTGGAAATTCGAGTTTATGCAGGAGCAGGGCTAGGAGAGGACAGCAGGAAGGCACATCCCTGTGGATCAGCACCATATTTCACATAGCAAGAGGTGCTTTCCCAAGGGCTTTGTAGTCTCTGATCATCCCGGTGATGTCCAGCTGCAAGCGCATAACTGCACTGCGGGTGCGTGCCAGCCTACACTGGCTATTTAATAAAATTAAACCATACTGGTTTAGTGCCTTTTAAAAAAATCTTTTATGATTTTTTTCCCAATGGACCTTTTTTCCCCCCTAGAGAGTTCAGATCTGCTTACAGATGTGTGGGACCTGCATTACGGTGCAGGTGACGTATGCCCAGAAACGCAAACCTTCCCATCCAGCATGGGTGCACTTGGGAAACATCACCATAAAAACCTTGGGCCACAGAGCTGATGCTACAAGCACATTCCACGTTTTGCAGGCAGCACATGCTGACAGTGCTGCAAATGTCCCATTACAGCACGGATCTGGCTGCCATATTTTGGGCTAGAAAAGAAAGCCAGCAGCCACAGAAACCCTGGATCGTTTGCAGCTGACAGGCCCGACAGGCAGAAAATATGCTAGGTTTGATTGGAGGCAGACTTGTACAGCAAGCACTGCTTGAGCATCAAATAATGGGGATGAGGTCAAGAGACCAGGCAAAGGTTTCCAACCAGGCCCAACGTTTATTTCAGTTTGAACGGCTGACACAGAACGGAGCCAACGCACTTCAGCCTGGAGCTTTTACAGATGAACATGCTCTGTTCTGCTGAGCCCTAACCTGCATTTCTGCATGGAGCTGGGCTGACGTAATAGGAATTCTGGGCTTTGGAAACTTTTGTTTTGCTCTCACAGGGATGTAAATTTGGAGTAATTTCATATGTGTCAGTGGGGCGTCTATGGCAGAACAGCATCAGTTCCAGTGGTTTCAAGTGCTGATTTGTGATAGTTAAGTAGGACACCATCCCAGCCTAACTTTCCTCTTGACACTAAATCCCCTTGGATAGCTGTGTTAAATGCACACAGTGGGATAATGGTTTGAAAGTTGCCATTTTCAGAACATTTTCTGTACACAGGAATACAGATTCTTTTGTCTATTGATCTCATCTAATGCTTAACCCCTAGAAAAGCCATCAGGAAGCTTTGTTAGCTTTTGGGATGCACAAGGACACATGCCAAATTTTATTTTCTAAAGTATTTGTTCTGCTTTTCTGTTAACATTTGCTTTGGTTCCAGTTCATGCACATTCAAATAAAGGCTGCTCAGATGGCATTTTTAATCCCACTGCTTTTATTCTGGGAACTGCAGTTTATTTAGTGTGGTCTTTCAGCAAAAACAGTACTGTACTGTGTGCCCTGCTCTGCTCCGTCCAAACCAGCACAATAATGGCAAGTGGCTGCCAGTAACCGGCCAAGTGGGGCACTGTGCTGGCAGCCCCTGCTGCTGCCTGTTGGTGTGGGGCCCTCTCTGGATGTGGGGGGCACGGAGCGAGCCCTCTGTGCCCTGAAGTATGGTGAAAGCAGGGAAAAAAAGGATGGAGGGCTCCCTCCGAGCACACCGCAGTAGGAAGGAGCTGAGCCTTTTCATGACAGCTCTGTCCCCAGCCAGCAGGGTCAGAGCTGACTCACCACATTCACTTTTAATTTTGCAGATGCAAAGCAGAAGCAACCAGGGAAGTGGCTTGTACTGTATAATTAAATGAGGAGGTTTAAGCCTTATGCATGTTTTTCAGGGCATACAAGGTTTTCCGAGTGGTTCTGACAGGGTCACTGTCAAAGAAGAATTTGGGTCTTGCTCAGGCCTATGGGGAAAGCAGGACAAGGACATCTCCTCTCTCAAATCTCACCAAACCTTCCAAGCTGAAGTGAGAGGAAACAGGTCTTGTCCAGACCCAGATGCAAACACAGAGCTCAGCTGAGGGGCCAAATCCTGCTGTTTTGGATCTGCAGCTCTGGCTGAAGAGCAGCACATGAGAAATCAGCAGGCCTTACCTAGGTCAGCTTTAGCACACACCGAGCTAGTCTTGCCATCTTGAGGCCGAGTCCTTCGCTGGTTACGTTGTTCAGTCCCACATGCAGATCTTAGTTAATTCAGGGCAATCTCATTTCCCCCCCAGTCTTTTTTCTCCATTTGTGCAACTGGGTCTGATTTAGGGAAGTTAAGGAATCAAAATGAACCATTACCACCATAGTGCATAAGATACAATATAGATATAGTTAGATATACTAAGATACAGTTTGTAAGTCAACAGTCATTTGTCAGGCCAAATAAAAGCATCCAAGAAGTTTTATCGGCCTAAATATTGAAACCAAATTTTATTTTTTGAAAATGACATTACACACATCTTGCAAATGTACATTTAGATGAGAAAACAATAAGTAACAAATATTGAGAGCAAAGCTATAAAGTGGACAGGATCTCTGCTGCATGGCATTGCATTACAAGAATAATCAGACCTGGGATGGTTGTTACAAGTAGTAAAAACAGTTCACAACACCTCACAAAAACAGAAATTTGTTCTAGAAAGTCAAATCTTCTAACAAAAGGAAATCCTACTAAGGGAGAATAGGCATGGGGGATAGTGATGTGGATGTAGGTAGGTTTCATGGGTTTGGGGGTATTTTTTAAGTCCATTTCCTACAAAATCCATCTTTGCAAGTGACTATTTTCCAAGCCTTTGGCTGTTGTCTGTCCCCTGTTGCCAGCAGAACCACAGCTATCAAGCAAGCCCTGCATGCCGAAAGCGGAGCTCAGAACTGTGGAGAAGTGGTTTGTTTTCCGAACCCCTAACAACGCTGTTCCTGTATATCATCCCCCATTCTCTTCTACTGCATATCCAGGAAAATGAAAAGGCGTGTGCAAACTCCGCAAATCAAGGGCCTTGCGACCAGTCCCATGTTCAACAACCATGTGTGGGACGCCACGGCCGGTACCCCACCTGCCTCAGCTGCGTGATCCCACATTTTACCAATGACACAAACTTCCAAAACTTTACACTGTTCTCCAGCTCAAGCAGAGACAGCAGATGACTGATCTCTGTTTGTTTGGCCTTGACAGAGTCCAAACAAAGTGCTGAGGTGAGGCAAGGCGCTGTGAGAAGTTCCCCAAGGGAACCTGTTGAGAACTACTTTTCAAATCTCATTCATTGTATGCCATTTTATTTATGCCCAAATCTGTACTTTACAACCACGAGAGAGACAAAGACAGAGTAAGAGAGAGAGAGAAGGAGAGAGAGTCTTTCCAGGAGGAAAGGAAGAGCTAATTAAGAAAAGAGATACAGGACCATGCATTTACTCTCAAAAGCTTGTTCACGAGCAAGCTAACATTTCTAAAACTACAACCACTCACCTACATCTGTTTGCTAAGTAATTGAGTTCTACCTACAACTAGGGAGCAGAAGGGTTTTTTTTTTGTTTTATTTTTTTTTTCCTTTTCTTCCCCTTCCCTTTAAAACGTCAATAAAAATGTTTTCTGTACAAGTTGAATGGCACAAAAGGTGGTTAAGATGCTAAATAACTCACCACAAATGCAGAATGCGAAATTAGTTCAAAACATGCATGGACTGTGTACATGTAAGCGAGGAATCATTGGCATAAAGCTGCAATATATTACAAGATGATACAGTCTAGATCTTCTGGCATAACCTCTGCTTGTTCTACCCCTTTAAGAGAATTCCACATTAAAACTCAGTTTAAAGGGACTTCAAGGGATATCCCCAAGCAGAAAGTTAGCTCTGGGCAACATTATTTGTCTGAAGAGAAAGAATTCCCCCTCCCCTTCCCCGCACTCCCCGAAGTACAGAAGTCAACATAATGCTACATGGAGCATTGCTGAGGCTTGCCAAAGAGATAGGTTAGACAGTTCTGGTTTATGAGAACAAAAGCATCATTTAAATTAATAACTCTTTGTACAACATGTCATTAAATACTTATTATTTAAACAAAATCAAAATGAAATTCACCAGCCCAAAAAAATAACAGCTCAGCCCACACCACCCACGTGTCCTCCAAGGTTATGTACACCGAGTTTAAAGTATACCAGCTAAACTTTAAACCTGGCTCCCCCGCCAACCCCCCCACTGAACGACAATATGAAAATACATTGCGGCCTCCCAGTTATATTATATTGCAGCTTTGCTATTAATGACAAAATCATACCAAAAAAAAAAAAATGACCTAAGACAGTAACCCACGATCAAGCTCCAGTTCAGCTGCTCCCTCCCTTAGCACAACTGGCTTCTCCATGGACCTGCAGACGGCTGAGAGCCGCCAGCTCTGAGCACTGAGCGAACGCAGCTCATGTCCTTTGGGAAAAGCAGTGCTCAGCGTGGGCTCGGCTTGGCAAGAGCCTCCTCCTTGTGATTATATCTGTGACTAAGGAAACAGGCAGAGGCTAGTGACAGCAGTCAGCAAGCCGGTACTCGACAGTGTCCTAAGATTCAGGAGATCAAGGAGGGAAATGTGTCATGATTTCAGAGAAAAGGAGATGTGGCTAGACAGGGTTCCTCTTTCTGAAAGACCCTGCGCATCTTCTAAATTGACAACTGTAGCAATGCTAACGGTAAAGCCACTTGGATCACACATGATTTAAATAAGAAGCAAACTTAATAACTTTACATGTCAGAATCAGCATGTACTTAGAACTCACAGGCTTTCTTGTTCTTACATTCAATACTTCTGCTTCACCTTATCTATAAACACCAATTAACAGTGCAATTCATTCCCTAGACATTCTTCTTTTTGACACATCATTAGACACCACATTATATCTGGAAAAAAGCTCTTCTGTTGTGTTAAAAAAAGGGGGGACAAAAGCAGGGGGTAATGTGTGCTGTTCTGCACCTCTCAGTGACACGACAGGGAGACAGAGCAGGGCTACGTTTCAGCTGCCACCTGCAAGGGGAGTAACAGACCCATCCATACCTGCTGTGCTATGGTTAGAAGCAGATGGAGAAAAGCAGCCTACAAACGCTAAAATTCTTCACTTCTAGAAGTCTAGCTCTGGGATGCAAACCCAGCTTGGGGTCCCTTTGCTCCAATACAGACATTTCCTAAGTTTGACTCTGTGCATGGGTGACACAGAAACTGGAGGGGGTTCAGAACCAGGGTTCCTTTAGGTCCACCTTGGCCAAGCACCACCAGCATATTCTTTTCCAACTGCTTGTGCCCAGTGACTCAACAACTCTGCAACTTCTCCACTATTCAAACGTGAGTGGAATTAATCTTGATTTCCTATATATAAAACTGAGGCGTGTTTTAGTGGCAAATAAAGATGGAAGAACCAGCTTGGATAAAATCAAAAGCAGACGTGATTATAGTTGAATTATTTCAACCAAACGAACCTTCCCTTTTATGTTCAAAGACATTTGGTAATACTTTTCTCTAAAAAGCAAGCTAACCATAAATCTCTATTCTGCTTGGTACTAGCTGGGACTAGCACAGAAAAACAGTGAAAGAAACAGAAATGCTTCCCCTGCTTCCATAATCCTGCTGGGCTCAGAACACGTCTATTGGTGCACTGAGGTGACAGCAAAGCCAGCACTCTTCAGAGCAGCAGATGCAGAGAGTTTGGTTTGCTCGGGCTCCTTGCTTGATTTCCAGCCCTATCTTTTATAGAGCAATACTTCAACAAATTGAATCATTTCATCATCATCATTAACCACCATATAATGATACCAACTTTCTATTGCAGGGACATGCAAGCGATCACCTTCTAGCTGGTACCAATGAGGTTTTCTCTGCAAAATCTGCAGCTCTCACCCAAGAAACAGAATCCACACTTAATTAATCAATCACACAGAGCTCTTGAGAGCAATCGATCTTTGAAACAGGAGACCAACCCTGGCCCAAATGGATTCAGCTCCCTTAATTACAGAGGAGTTTCTGCCTGTTTTAAACAGCAGAGAATTAGGTGTATTGGGTTTCACTTGTGTTATATTGAGTGTAAGAGAATCTACAGACACACACAAAAAACCCTGCAGTGAATATGTATATAGAAATAAACAGCAAAAACTATGTTCACCTCAGTCACTTGTCCTGCCTTTTAGGAGTAAATTTGCAAGCTCTGTAAATCCACTGAAGTTCAGTGAATGATTTCAGGAGACATACAAGCATTAATCATAGATGCCCTTGTTCAGCATGGCCTTCCTATGGAATTACTGAACATAATAGCTCTAATACATGTGGTCCAGGATTTCATGGGCAAAATCATCATCAGCCCTTCTGTGTGTGCAACACTACAAGGCATCCTTGCCCAGGAGCCCACCTTGCCTTCCTCTTGCTGAAAATGCTCCTGGCTCCCTTAGCAAAGTCTTCTGGGCTCCCTGGGGAAGGCCCGCAGGTCCCATGGTGCCTTCCTTATTCTGTTGGACACATCTTGCAACCTCCCAGTGTGCCAGGCCTGGCCTCCAAGCTGGGCTGTACTGACAAATTTTTATTTCTGATCTAATAGAGGTGGACAAAACTAAAGCCAAAGCACAGCACAGCTGGTGCTGCGGTCCAGCAAACGGCTGGACTTCCCCCTTTCGGGGAGGGCACAGACATCCACACACCAGCAGGAGCGAAAACGGGGGGTAGGGGAGCAATTTCAAACTGAGTTCTCCTGCCTGCGGCCAAGTGTGACCTTATTCCTACAGCTGAGAGGGACACGGACTGTTTTGGCAGATAGCCCGCATCCCGGCTTAGATACCTGCAGGGGCAATAACTCTCTCGACAGGCAGCCGGGCTCCCCTGCTGCTTTTCCATCCAGCACCAAGCTGCAGGGCCCAGCCGGCCCCAGCCTCCCCCTTTGCTTTCCCTGGAGTTTCTTGGCTCTCTTCCTTCATTATTCCCTACATTGATGGCACTGAGGATTGCAGTGCTCTGCCTCATGTTCTCCCTTCAATCTGTTTTTCCATGAAGTTCAAGCTTATTTCACCACTCAGTAAACATCTCCTAACATCTCCTTCCTCCACTCCTCTTGAAAACAAGTCTCTTTGTTTCCCAGGACATTGGCCATCAGAGCATCTTTCTCTAATGATGCCAACTTTCTTCCTTTTTTCTTTTTCTTTTTTTTTTTTCAAGCTGACACACTCTAATTGCTGCAAACAGTTGTTAATTCCCTTTGGGAATCCTCCTGCTTCAGTTGTTTTAGTGGCAAACTGTCAAACCTAAGGAAACTCGAGAACTGGCATGAGTGTGCTGAGCTACAGTTCACTGAGCTCCAGAGCAAGAGCCAGAATAGGTTAGTTCAACCAAATGCATTAAGCAGACTAAAAGGCAGTTCTTTCTCATGAATGCAGCTCCAAACAAGGAAGCTTTCAACATGCCCACTGTCTTCTTGGTAGAAGTCCACTGAAGTCATTAGACTTACTCATCATTTATACATCAATGTCCTGCATTTTGGACAGTAACTCAAATTCCCCTCAGATCTGCACACAGACACATTAGAAGAGGGTCAACATGGACTGTGTTCTGGCCAGAGGTGGCCCCTTCAGTTTAGCTCTGGATGTGGCCTAGCTCTCAGGTCATTGCTGCCTCCTTCACAGACTTGGGGAGAACTAAAAATGGCATGGCTATTTCACCATTTATGAAATAATAACAGCTCTTACCCAGCACTACCAGCAACTAAGCAGGCCAAAGTTCCTGAAAAGACTTGCCAAAAAACAGTGGACCACAATTTGCCTCAATACGGTTTTCAGATTTTTCTAAATAATCAATAATCCTTAAGAGCAATATATATGTGTGCGTGTGTGTGTGTATATATATATATATATAGATAGATAGATATATATCTATATATATCTATCTATATATATATATATCTTAAGAGCTCTTCTGTAGTCATTTGTCTGAGCAGATAGCTGCTTTTGATGCATTAGGACACACAGTACATGCAGAGCTGATCTGCCCATGGTCACACATCAGGTTGCATGTGAACTTGTGACTCAGAGTCTTACTGCAGCATCCGTTAGGTTTGATCCACATTTGCCATAAGTTTAATATTGGCTTAAAATTGGTGTCAGTGTTTTCAATCTTCTTTAAAATGTTTTGAGGGATGAGAAATGGTCTATGACCCCAGTGCTCTACAACTTCACCTGCAGAAGCAGCCCTCTTGCCTTGCCTGGGAATCTATCACAGTAGCTATACAGTGGAAATGCTGAAAAAGAAAAAAAGAAAAGAAAAAAAAGAAACACCTTTCTGCCAACCCACACATAATCTTTCTGAACATCTTCCATCTCCTTATTAACACATGTCTATTTGTCAGCTTGGCCCCAGACCTGTAAGTCAGATATCAAATGACTGGATCTTTTCCAGAGGCACAAAATTTCTCCAGGGTCTATTCTGGTTGGCCCCCAGCCTTTCACAGCTGGAGGCCCCTGGCAGGTGAGAGACCAGATCTCTAGCCAAAAGGAAAATGACGTTTAAGACTACCTGAAGAGGAGGATTAATAACCAATGCAGCTGAAGTCAGTCCAACCCCACCAGTGCCCATGGACTACCTGCACTGAGACACACAAGACTCGGCTTTAGCAATTCATGAGATACCACACAGAGCCCTCTGAGATTCATAAAAAATAGGACAAAGACATCAGCCAGAAGGAACCCATGGTCATTATCCCACCGAAGTGTCACTTTCATGAGCCAGTTCTATACACAAGATAAGCTAATCATCTCAAGAAGCTCAAGAATTAAGCAGTGTGTCCTGCCCAATTTGTCAAGGTTACTCGTACATAGGCCTTGTTGGGCACTTATATAGTCTCACTTCTGAAGCCCAAAGTATGTTGGAAGGCACTTAAAGAATTAAACTACTTGGTCTGACTACACTGAGGCATTGAGGTGCGGTGCTTCTATCTGTCGCTTCTTAGTTATCATATCTAAAATCAGGTATAAAGTACAAATCCACACTGTACAGAGTACTGTGTATTTGTAGAGTACAAATCCAGACTGATCTCACTCTTTACCTAGAGATGTACATCCCCTGTCATCCACCTTCTTCTACAAAGAACCTCACCACTTCCAATACCTGTCCCAGTTCTTTTCCACCAACAACTAGAAGAATAACTTGGAGCCAAAGTAAACCTGGGAAGAGAAGCTTTTTGTTCCATCCTGATCACAAGCAGCACTTTGTGTGTAAGACTAATGAGATGCTATATTGCTTTTCTCTGGTTAGGGATTGTCCTAGCTTGAGGATATACTTTCTGAACTACTTTTATCTCTTCACTTCACTTGCCTATTCCTATTGCCTATTCCTATTGCCTATCTCTACTTCACTTGCCTATTTCTTTTCCATTCTCTAAAATGATCCTTCATCTACTGCAGTCAAAACCAGTTCTCTAACTGCCCTGAGTGGATGCGAGTACTACTGATGTTAATGGAAAATCTTAACTCTCTTCTTACTGCAATACAGAAAGCTCATACTATAAGATCCATATTGTGCCCCTGCAGACAGCATGCAGCTTCCAGGGATGGCTGTCACTGGAACAGCATCTAACTAGGGGTATAGCATGGTCTTGTGGAGCAATTTTGGGAAGTATTCTGTGATTAAGCAGTAAGACAAGTACTGAGCAGGAAAGGCAAGAAAAAGCAAACCCAAGACATCCTAGAAAACAGCATCAATATTATATGAATAAAAGAAAGCTAACACTTATATCATTGTTTTCTATTGAAAACCTGTGAGTATATCACTGTTTTGCTGTTTGCCATGATTTTTTGGTCCTATCTCTATTTTTCCCCCCTTCAAAAGCATTACTGAAAGAAATGAGATAAAAGTAACAGCTAGATTCAGGGTGTGATTGTTTGCATACACATATCACAGGATCACAGAATGGTTGAGGTTGGAAGAGACTTCTAGAGATCATCTAGTCCAAACCCCCTGCTCCAGCAGGGACACCCAGAGCACATGGCTGAGGGTGGCATCCAGGTGGGTTTGAAGACCTCCAGAGAAGGTGATTCCACAACCTCCCTGGGCAGCCTGTTCCACTGCTCTGTCACCCTCACAGTGAAGAAGTTCTTCCTCACATGGAGATGGAACTTCCTGTGTTTCAACTTACACCCATTGCCTCTTGCCCTATCACAGGCCACCACTAAGAAGAGCTTGGCCCCTTCCTCCCCACATTCACCCTTCAGGTATTTATCCATATTAACTAGGTCCCCTCTCAACCTTCTCCAGGTTAAACAAGCCCAATTCAGTCTCTCCTCGTACAATAGATGCTCCTGTCTCTTAATCATCTTCGTTGCTCTCTGCTGAACCCTCTCTAGAAGCTCCACATCCCTCTCATACTGAGGAGCCTAGACACATATAGGTGTTAGCTAAATGTGAGAGATGTGGCAGTTGTTTTCTAGTGTCTATCAAAATAACCATGCCATCAGCTCCTGAGAAGATCATGAATAATGTGCAGATACAGGAAACATACACGATAGCAGGCAAAGAAATCACCATCTCCCCTCAGAGTTGACCAAGCTATAATCCAGTTACCAAATTTTTTAAAAACAATCTCAAAATCCAGAGACTTGTTTAGCTATTAAGCTGGTAGATTTGAAGTAGCTCTGTAATTTATACTAGCTGAGGCTTTAACCCAGAAATTTCAGGATATAAATGCTTTAAAAAGTGACAAAAATGCCAAGCTCAAGAATTTTGCTGCATGGCCCTGATGTTCCACAGTCAAGACTATCACTCAAAGGTATGAATATGAATACCAAATGCATAAGTCTCTTATGCTTTGAGGGTTGCTCTAATTCCTCCTCCAAAATTGGGCATCTGAAATAGGTATTTTACTTGTTTTATAAGCAAACTCGCTAAAAAATATGGGGTACTGAATAAATAAAGGTAGATTTCTAAGAAATTCAACTCTACTAATTTAAGAGCCTCTCCAATTTGTTTTTAAGTACTGCATTGGTTTAAAGCAATGTAGTGTTAGTGAATCAATTAGTCTCTGAAAACACTAAAGGCAGTCTCATGAGGGAAATTAGACAGGGCTTTTAGAGCAGAATTAATATGGCAAATCCTTATATCCTGTGGAGTTCTATATGCTTATAAAAGTAGAAAAAATATAAAAAGTAAACTCTGGAGTATATAGCATATAGGAATTACAATCATCTTCTCCAGGAACTCACACGGTCTGGAATAATTTTAATATGTTGAAAGTAATTCCTAATTCGTTCCAGTTCAGGAAAGCATTCTGGCCAAGCCCAAGGCTCCATCACACAGAGTCAGCACAAGCTACAGGTTAAGCATGTGCTTAAGTTCTTTCCTGGATCAGGGCTGTCCCTATATTGAAATGACCAAGGTATGATGCCTGTGCATTATTTCTCTTCATATTCAAATCTACAATCCTACAAAGCCAAAGATACCTAGTGCTGAAATACACACTACTTTCCACATGCATTTCTGTACACAAACTCATGCAATATCAGTGTTGAGAGACTTACCTACACGTTACAGCTGAAATGCTCACTGCCTTCTACCTACTTCCCAGGCATTTCTACCTAGAAAATTGCTTCTAAAAACTTGGGAGTTTGACATCATACTCTGTTTTCTTTGTGACTTTGCTGGTTGGAATGGCTATTTTTCCCTGTCTGTTTTTCCTCTTTCCTTCTTTTTTTGGGCCTCTTCAAGATCCCTTGCTAACACTCCAGAAGTATTGCTGGGCTCAGCCCCACCACAGGGTGATCCTGTGCAAACAAAACTACCCCCAAGGGAGCACATGCAGGATCTGCAACCAGCTGCAGCTTGGGAAGACCACCACAGTGATTCCTCATGAAGAGGAACTTTAAATAACCGAATGCTATTCATGTCAGGAAAGAAAGTAGCCATGTCCTAAGAGTAACAACCACCCATAGCACAGCTGCATGCCCATTTACCTTCTGCCATCATTTTCCAAAGTAAATTGATGGATGCCAGAGGATAGGACACCTCAGACTCCTCTCATACTGCTGTCAGCTCTAATCCTTCAGTCCGTTCATAGACATCAAAGATCTAGATTTTCTTGGTAGGTCTGTGGCAAATGTCCTGCGTGAAGCGGAAGCTAGATGTGATTTCATGACTGGTCTCCTGAGTTAGCAGAGACTCGCAGGAAGGAGGCAGGACACACTAGTCCTGGCTGCGAGCAAAGTGGCCTGTCACTGTAAGTGAAGTAAAGTTTTTACTGAGACAAAAGCTATAATGAATAATATTGTTGGCATAGCCAGTTACTGGCCTTTGACACCCTTACTCTCTCTACAGTAGCACTCACAAGATTAAACAGCCCCAAATTAGCACCCAGAACCAAATCTGCACCCAGAATAGATCAGCACCTTCTGTTAGAGGATCTGAAAGCACTTCACAAAGGTTAACTTTCGGCCTCACAACCCACAATGAGGTAGAGCAGTATCATCCCCATAGGATGGAGAGACATACTGAGGCACAGGGTTACCAAGAGACCTGCTCGAGTTCAGACACCAAATCCAGTGGTGCCCAGAGCCCAATGAAGGCATCCCGACTACTGCAGCTATGCTGTGTCCCCAGGAACACATGATCCCACACCTTCTCCCACGAAGCTTTAATAGGAGCCTTTAGCCCTTTGAACTAAAGCTGGTTGTCTATTTACAACACATCAAGTGTTTAGCAATGACCCAGGTAGAGAATTATTCAAAGCTGCATGTGGGCACAGATGATTTCTTTGCAAAACTCTGAGTATAAACGTTGAAGCACTAAGTCTACAGGGTGCAAATTTGGTACGCAACAGCTCTGACCCTTCAGTAATTCCCAGTCCTGTCTCTCAGATGCAGCTCTTTAGGTTGCACTGTATCTATCATCATGTGAACCTCTGAAGATGTGACCTGCACAGACTGTTTTGTACTAGTGATGCAAGCAAACAAAGCGTGGAGTGGCTTCAGCAACAACCCAGCATTCATGTACCATCAAACATCACAACGTTATAATTCCTTCTATTCACAAGGGGTTGCAAGGGAGCAGGGAATAGGTATATACCGTGAAACAAAGGCAAATAGAGCAACAAAGAAAGGTTTGATTGCACGGATTTCATTTAGCTAAAGTTCTATGATACTCAGTTTCATCAAAAGCGTATTCCATGAGAAAGAGAGGCAATACCAGCTAGCCTACGACAAAGCTTCGGTGTAATAAAAACCACCAGCCCTGCACAAATAGATGAACTTTGCATTCTGTAGGAGTTATTACTGATTAATAAAAGCAAAAGATTTCTCTAAATACATTAAGTTTGTTTTTGCCTGATAGAAGAGTTTCTTAAAATACGTTTTTCTGAACACCACAAAGTTCCATTTGTTATATAAGTAGAGAATCTGGCCAAAGTTAGGAATACTGAAGTGTAAAAAAACAAATATGTAGTCTAAACATTACAAAAACTATCAAAACATTCAATATTTTGAATTGATTTTCTTTCTTTTCCCCTACAAGTATCTGTTTTGGCAGTGATGACAAGATATCTAAGTTAAGTTGTTACTGTTCTGCTGTTGTTGGTTGCCTTTTTTTTTGTACATTTTTCTGAATGTGTTTTTTAAACAAAAGAAAACTACCAGCTTTTATAAAAAAGAAGGAATTTGAATCCTTACTCTCAAAACACAGATACAAGGTTTTCCTTATAAAAAGTGTATTGATTTTTTGCTATAAAAAGTGACCTACAGGGTGTCAGACCTGAAAACAAATTTTCACAGTGTTTTCACTGTTGGCTGTTTACAAGGCATTGCTATTGTCAACAGAGATAGAGAGATACCATAGCTTAGGTAAAAAATTTGTTATCAGCCAGCAGTATCTTTGGAGCATATATGAAAACTGTTGCACTCAGATAACTCAGCTGACTTCTTTTTGCCTTTTTTTTTTTTTTTTGCTTAATCACAATTAAACATTCCAGTACTTAAATATCTGAAGAATCACTATTGTACTTACTTTACTTAGCATCTTATGCAACCACTCCAAATCTTTTCCAAACTTCTGCTGGCATAGTCTGCTGGTATAATGAGCATCAAACTAGTAAATCATTCCCCTTCCTGCCCTCCAGCAACAAAAACAGGACTAGTTGGCATGCAGGTGCTACAATCAGGGGGTGAAAATGAGAAGCAGGTCTGCTAGCAAATACTGGCAGTTTGGACAGGTGAAGGAAATCTTTTGCTCTACTTGAGTTTGCAAATTGGTCACAAGCAAGAGATTGATTTGCACTCTTCCAAGGAGAGCTCTTTTGCTATCGCTAGGACAATCATGTAGTTGCAGCAGAGGATGAAATCACAGAAGAAAATGAGAAATGCACAGAGTCACTGGCACACTGGCCTAAATTGCTGGCAATGTCCATTTTGCATCCCTATAACTCTACTTATAAGAATGGTATCCCTCTATCTCTATAGATTGATAGGTGTTGATTTGTGGCACGGAGGATAAATCACAGAAAAGAAATGACATATAACTGTGTGTCCTTTGTCTGATCTGAAAGCACCAGTCACCTATCTGCTTCTTTTGGCAGAAGTACTCTACTGTATCTTAACCATAGCTTGCAATATGGACAACGAGCTTCATGTCGCTTTACATGGAATCTCCCAGGGAATCGGAGTCATCCAAAGACAGAGGCAGATACAAGTCCTGTAAGGAAAAAGAAGAAAATGTTAACTCACTGGTCCAGTTCTGTGCCCTTCATAAGGACCAGGTGGACTTCTTGCTCACTGGTCATCGAGTGGGCTAATCAGCTAATTCCTTAAGTAGTTCGTGGCTAAAATCAGGGCAGGCCATTTGCACAGATGCTCTCCATACCAAAATAATGACAATTGTTCAGTGATAAGTTTGAGAATAATTTTTTTATCACTTCTGGATCAATATAAACAGTGTAGCATATACATGAAAGAAGATCTTTCCATAAACAGGTCACTTTGAATCTCGGTGCATAATAATGTGTCTTATTTTATTTTTGACAGCTGTCTTTAGCATCAGTCTCTTGAAAAATCACCTGTTTCATCATTTACTTTTGTATCAATTAGAAGGGTTAGAAAAATAATCCCCAAATTATTATTTAGACTGAATGTAAACATTTTTCAGGATCCCTTTCCAGGATACAATTTTATTGCACTTCTTTACACACTAACCTGCTGTAGAGCTAAAGCTCTCCTTGGTCCTTTTTGAACCCTGACTTATGCACAAGGAATAACTGTGAGCAAAATAAAGCACAAATACACTGAAGGGGGATTCACAACAAATGCTGACATGAGAAGAGGTAAGATATGACTTTGTGGTGAACTAAGCCTAAGCATTTCTCATTTTAAGCTGTAGGGGAAAAGAGGAAAAGTGATTTCATCATAGACGAGGAATAGTTCCTAGGAGAAAAACAATGATGCATGAATATTCTGGTAACCTAAAATGTTACATTCATGTCTGCTGATTGGCTTAATTTAGTGGAGAAGCTCATAGATGGGTTGGCTTTGCCCTCAGCAATCACCATCTATTATAAATGTTCCAGAGGCTTCACTGGAAAGGTCACAAATCAGCCAGATGAAAACATACATAAAACATTAAAGAAGGTGAGTTTATACTTCTCTTTACCAGGAAGCATCTTTATCTCCAAATCCCTAAATGAAGAGTGTTTACAAAGTGTTTTCAGGTCCTTGATTGCCAAAAAAAAACAATGCAGTTTACAGCATTAATCTTGTTGAAATACACACAAGCAACTGTTAAATGCAAATTATTGGCCAGGTCCTGTTCCCACTTATAAATTAATAATAAATCTTGACCCATTCCATTAAAACTAGTGGGTTTCCTCAAACCTAAGCAGAGCAGCTGGGATCGGAGCCCAGTCCTGAGGAAAATACCAATTTCATCTGTTTTCAGCTATGTTTTTTTTAAAGGCAAACAAAGCTGAGTGGCTAGAATCTCTCCATATGTTGGATATATTTTAAGGATATGATTCCTGAGAAGATATAACTCCAACCCAGGCTCCCCTGAGACCACTGAACCCCATGTCTAAAGGTCTGTGATCCAAAGTCCTATGCAGTAGGGGTCTAATCCAAAGGCCACTGGACTTCTGGGGGGTTCTTCCCCCTGGCTTCAATATGCTTTACTCCATTGCTGTAGCAGTGGCAGTTCAGCTTCTGCCACCATTACTCACTTTCAGAAAATCCATAATCCTCAAAGGATCAAGCTGAACTTGTGCAATATAGCCCACAATGAACGACATGTGGCTGGCTGACTGCAAAACCTCAGCACCATCACAATTTTTAAATTAGTTTTCCAGAATTCCTTTTCAAGACAACTCTTTCAAAATCAAACCCAGGCTGAGGGGGAAATTCTGATTACTAAATTCAAGTGGCATTTGATTTCTAAAGCAGAAATCCCACTGACCTCCTCTCATCCCTTAAGTTTATATTCAAATTCCATCTGAAGACTGCCAGAGAATAACAACACTCTGGTTGTTCCAGAAGTAAGAAAGCCTGTGGAAATGAGAAATTCCTATCTGAATAACAGAATCATGAAAAGCTGAGGCTGCTGCTACCCCTTTTCAAATCAATCAATACATGAAATCCTCTCTGAGGGCAGCCAAAGTTTACTGATCTCTGCTAGGAATGCTTGCTTCTTGTCAGACAGCCTGGATGTTATCAGGAAAAACAGGAACCGTAGCAGAACACCATTAGTTCACTACCAGTACAAAAATCACGTATTGCCCGTAAAGCAGAGCATGACCTAAAGAATTTTTTAAAAATAGTTTTGAAGCAGCAATGAAATGAAGGCTTAGAGCTTCGGTAATATTCATGTTTCTTCTGCTGTTTAATGTGTCAGATTTGCCAACACTTAAGCTTTCCAAGAGAGGAAGATTTACATAAAGATGGCATTTATCAGCAACTCAGTAAGTCTTTCAAATACCAATACTGATTTTTCATTATGTTGCTAGATCCCAAAGTGACAATATTCCTAGATAATGGGCCAAGTTCTCCACTGGCTCAACTTGGAGAGATGCACTTCAGAAAATATGGACCTGAATTAAGTGTCCAACATATCTAAGTAGACTAAGAAGGAAAGAGCTGTAGTAAGGTATAAGAAACGTAATACCTTGTGCTTACGGAGGCTCCCTGGGCTGGTGGGTGTGGAGATCGGAGACTGCTTGGATTTGGGTGTAGACAGCTGACTGCTTGAGGTCCCATTTGCTGTCACAAAACAAGACAGAAGGCAGCAATCAGACAAGCAAATATTCTCAATGTTCTCAGACTTTTAAATATATGGTTGAGCTAAAGCAGCTTTTGGAAGGGTTAAGAAGTGATGCAATTGCAGAGATAGCTTTTAATCAAAACGAACGGACTCAGATCAATGTCAGAGCATGAATTTATTATTAATCATGCATTTATTGTGCTAAAGAGAAATCAAAGTAAACATCATATTAAGGAGAAAATTGAAGGGAAACAAAATGGAATATGGATAAATTAAGTTTTTCTTATCCCTTATATTCTTCAAAGCAAGCAAACGCCTTTGATAATTAACAAGTGTCACGCTGAAACTTTCACAAGGACATATACACGTCTAGTGAGCACGGCTGTACCTAAATTGAGTATCAATTTCTGAGATACAGCCCTTCACCCTGGCCTGGCTACCAGACTTGTAAACATATAGCTCTGTCAGCACGAGCAGCATTACCTGCGGGGAGGAAATCCAACCTCAGGATGACTGTATCTAAGTGCAGGATTTTTTATGGCTCTTTCTTTTTGCAACCTAAGCAGCAGCAAGCTGGAGGCCTTGTGAATATTAAACTACGTTTCCTAGTCAAGTCTACAGAAAGTGACATTTTCAAAATCAAATCCAGATGTTAACAGATTCAGCACAATCCACAAAACTAAAATTCAAGTATTTGGACTGTCACTTTGTTAAGTGGCACAAATGTTGCCAACCTTTCAGACAACCACACCAATTTCTATCCCTCTTTTAAAGACACTGTTTTAATTGATGGATATTTCATATGGAATGACAAGCATGCAGTGATTCAGGCCTGCTGTCCTGCTTGCCAAGTGCCCAGACCTCGTGCGTACCAATACTCTTAACTGTAAAGGTCCATGGCATCCAGAGGGGGATGGATAATTTCAACACATGGGACTTAAACTTTGGCTGTAGTAACTGCATATGCAAATTGGATTTGCAATTAAGCAAGTATTTGAGAGTTTAGAGGAGGTTTAAAAAGTGTAACATACCTTGCCCCTGGCAAGGTGTGTTTTTTAAGGGAAAACCAGAAGCAACTGATAAAAGCGCAGTTAGGGAGCGGGCAGCACGGCAGTGCAGGCACTTGCTCTGCCATTGCCACAGGGAGTGGAAATGGGAATCAGGAGCATCTTGGAGGGCTGCAGTCCTGCAGAGATGACAAGGAACCCGCCCTCCCCAAAATCACTCTCTGATCAGCAATTCCACACTGAACTTTGGATTGCTTTTCTGCCAGTGTGTCCATACACCCTCCCTGCTAAAACTCAGCACTTCAATTCATCAACATTTTGTACTTGCAAAAATATTCTAAAGAGACTAGAATGAATAACAAATTCATTTGTTATTGGCTTTTAGGTCCTCATTAGCAGCCTCACTGCCCTCTGATGCAACATCTCTCTTGCTTTCATTCGAGATGGCTTCGTTCCTCTTCTCTCTCATGTTCCTCTGAGAGATGGGGGGCAGCTAGAGATAGTTCTGGGCAGAGTCTCTGGGTTGAATGTAGAGGTTATACATATGAAATTGAGTGAGTATAAAGAAACACACATCCCAAAGCACAGGGCAGAGGAGGAAAAGCAGAGGAAGGAAGAGCAAACACTAGTTCAGCTCAGACAAAAGACACATGGTGACATGGGACCTCTATCTTCATATCCAGCATTTCTATGCAAAAGGGACTGCTGGAAAGTGGAGACTATTCATCATAGACGGCTCTTTCTCATTATAGACACACCTAAATGAGGAAGAAATTGTCTCCTAAAAGCTGGCCAAAAAAATAAAAAATAATGGCTTCTCTATGATTCAGGAATGGAGTGGCCTTCCCTTCCCTGTTCCACTCAGACCATTCTTTATTGCAGTGGGGAGAAAACTGGTAGGGAAACCCAGAAGCCACTGCACACTGCTATGGCACATTCCCACTTTTCACTTTGTTCCAGTTCTGCAAAGTGAGTTGCCTTAAATGTTGGTAAGGGAAAAAAAAGGAGAGTTCACTAACTACATGCCATATAATGAAAAGATTTCAGACAGAAAGAGCTTAGATCTCTTTCATGTTTCTTTAGCAAGTGATTTTGGGCTTCCTGTTAAAGAAAACATAGAGCAGATTAATTCTAATACGTCCTGTATTAAGTGGGAAGCATTTCTCATTTCTAACATGCCTCTTTGGACTTATTTCCAGTTGTCACTGCTCCTGAGGCAGGCAGCTGTCCTTTGTAAGATGAAGGGCACCACTTAGAAACCCCAGGAACAACCCAAATTTCCCTTCCACAAACAGGAAAGCTGGGGAACAGTTCACATTCAATGTGCTGCAAATGGATGTAATTGCTGCAGGGAAGGAGAGGAATTCCCTAATACAATAAGACTTTTAAGTGCTATAGTGGGATGTTAATATTTTATGAGCACTGATGAAAAAACAGAGATGACATCCAAATCAGTAACCCAGTGAGACGGATGTGTATCATTACGGATGCTCATGAATAGCTTTGCAGCAGCAACAGCAACAATTAAGAAGCTCAGTTTAATTTTGTCTGTGTCTCCTAATGAAGAACAGCCTTCATAATCGAACTTGCATACATTTCTTTTAAACTGAGTGCAAGGGAAGTAACAATAAGTAAAGAGCAGATCCCAGATGGTGCTTAATGCCGCTGCTCCACTGAAATCTCATGAGTTACTGGAGTTGGGAATCACTCATAAGCTCAGCTATTGAAAGCCATTCTTCAAAAACAGTTTTCATTTTAATTCACTATTTGTGTGTTTATATCTTATTTATAGCATTGTATCTGCTTTGCAAAAACAATTTACCTTAAAGCTCCTTTGCGCCTATGATATACCCTGTAACTGCACGACCACGTGCCACCCTTTCCTCCCCAGGCCTCTTGCCTCATTCAGTGCACAAGACAGTTTATATTCAGGAAAGGAATCAGTCTTGTCCAGCAAAGGAGAGGGAGGACAGAAAATACAGCATCGTGTCATTGGAGCTGGCAATAAGATATCCAAGTAATCTCAATTCTCTGCCTGCCTCTCTCTCAGATATTTCAGCTGAAGGCCATTGTTCCTGCTACTGCTCAAGTTTACTAGGCTACCTGGAGCTCTGGGTCTGAATTTGCAGCACTGATAAGTACTGAGACCTGCAAATGAGGTTAGGGAGATGACCTTTGAAGCTGACATTTCCATCAAGGAACAGAACTGGAAAAAAAGCAAGGATCAAGGATCAAAGGGCATGCTCTAAATCTGTGGCCGTTTCTTTTTCTCTCATAATTGAAAAATGAGGCTATTACTCCCTGCCCCTTGGGGGTTCCCAGGTTCTGCAGATGACTTTTTAGTTTGTGGGGCATATACTCATACATCACTGAAGTGAAAGAAGTAGAAGAACAATTTGGTCTCCTGGTCAAGGACTGAAGAGTCACCAAGGAAACAAGAAGGGCAGTGACCAGAACAAGGGCAGCACAAGGAAGATTTCAGCTCATTCACCAAGCATCAGCCAGCCAGCTCCCCAGGACAGAGGAGCCCATGGAAGAACCACAGACTTCCCTAGAGAGCTCACTCTGGAGCAGCAGAATTCAGGTTACGCTGCCATCCCGCTCAGGCCCTACCTAAGGGTGAAGCCTTTGGCTTTGCAGCACTGACACCTTCTAGCAGGGTGTTTTGCAGGGGCCAGCACACGCTGTGCTGTGCCAGGGAGCAGAGCACAGGGGCAAGCAGGATGCAGGCTGCTGCGCCTCGTGTGCGACGCACAGACATCTGCTGCCTTTCTAACACATTCATATGTAATGACCCTCGGGAGCCAGATCTGCAGCCAGGACAGACTGACATTCTCTATCTGCTCTGCTAATCACTGCTGCCTTGTGAATTTGCTTTTGTCCCTCTCTGAACCCAGTTATTACAGCAGTGAGAATTAAAGTTTGAAGCTGGGTAGCAGAGCCCTGCGCCAGACCAGTGCGAGGCTGGGGAAGCTGGGCTGACATCTCAGCACAGGTACCTGTGGCTCTGTCCTGCAGGAGGCTACGGTCAGGCTGGTTTTCAAAAGCACAGGCTCTCCTACCACAGCACGTGTATTTATACAGCAGATCAGCCATCTTTCATGCAAGTTAATGTAAGATGAACTAAGGTTTTCAAAATAAATAATAGCAAATCATATCCTATTTTCTCTCATCTCTGGCAATCTAGGAACTGATAGCTTTGTTTTTTGGCAATGTTGCTCTTCTAATGCTTTCAGAACACATAAGAAACCCCGAATAAAGAGCTAGAGAGCTCTTTTCACTGCATGATTCCAAAGGTGGGCTATACACCTCTTTGCACAGGTTGGTATCACTGTCCTGGCTGATCCATTGGGAAAGGAGGTAAAAGCAGATTTCAGAGATGTACTCAAACCACGGAGTGAGTCAGCGGAAGAGAACGAGGTAAGACACAAGTCTCCAAACACCCTGGCCTGCAAGGAAGATACTGCTGATTGTGCACAGGCGTTTCCACAGCTTTGACTGAGAGGGGCTTTATTTATGTTGACACCTAAAGATCAAAAGGGTCCCCAGTGGCGAGTGGCAGAGGAAGTGGATGCAATGTTTTCACGCTGCCAGCATTTCATCCTCAGCATTAGTTGTGCTTCCTTTGAGCACTGTCTGCTGGCAGCACTGGAGTCCGTGTCAGTGCATGAGGCCCAGCCCTGCATGCACCATTTGCCCATGGATGATGCATGGGCATTGGCAAAGGCTCATGTCTTTGACCAGGTTCCAGCAGTAAATCCACCATGCTCTACGTTTTACTCTTGATAATGTACCCCCTTTTCCATATGCTTTTAAAGGGAAATGGTATAATTGAGGTGAGAAATTAAAAAGGAAATAACATCCCTTCCTATAACTGCAAGGTAATAGCAACAGCGATAGTTCAGACCAATTTCATTCAAGTAGCTTAGAAATTTTTCTCAGAATCTGCATTTACATCCACACCAAAATTTCACAGTGTCTATGGCAGCAAAAATGATCAAAAAACTGTGGAAAATAACTAAAAAGAACAAAATCTAATGACAGAATCAAGGAAACTCCAAGTTCTGCTATGACAACCATAACAATATAAGGGAGCAAAGATAAAATTTTCAAATGGGTAGGAGATCAAACATAAGGCAAAGTATTTAACATATTTGAAATAAATCAGCTTCTAAATCCTTTCATAAACGAAACAGGTGAGAATTCTGCAAATATGGGTCAGATAATCTTTTAGTAATCAGGCTTTATTCAGCATTCCTTGCCTTTTTCAATGTGATAACTTCAAAATCCAACTAAGCATGTTGAATGTTTAGGTAATACAGTATTAATTCCTAAGTAACACATCAGCCTACTCTCTTTACCACAAATCCAACAGGACAAGAACATAAGAGCATATTCTTTTTACTCTCTACTCGGATAAGACAAATTTATTCTCATTAAATAAATAAATTCTGTCTTTTTTATGTATTGACATCACAGAGGAAGTTTAAAAGACCCTTGTCTGTACAGATTAGAGAAACCTGGACTGTCCTTCATTACTGATCTTAACCCCAGTAGCCAATCACTGATTAGTGTGTGTGGTTATTAGTGTGTGTGGTTATTCCTAGAAGCCTTGCCAACTGTTTGACACAAAGCAAGCAAGTACTAGTATGTTCATTAAACTTCATCATATGACTCGCCATTTTATTCCTACTGAGTCAATCAGTCAGTTTAAGTCAGGGACACAATGGCCATTACACATTGTACTACATGCTCATACAGAAAAAAGAAAGAAAGGTCTAATTTTGGTGGTAAAAAGCACCATCTCACAACTCATGCATGGCCTGATTCCCAGATCGCTGAATGGGACATTCATCCACAACAGATCTCAGGCTGTGTCTTCACTGTATGTAGGGAACTCCACCATCATTCAAGATTGGGAAAAAAATGTAGTTTATAGCCAACCTGAGTTTCAGAACAGTGGATATGGGAATCTTGATCTGCAAATGCAGAACCACTTTTTGGAGGAAAAAGAAACAACTAGAAAATCCCTCTCCAGCATTTATCAAGCATCCATGTACACCAGCACCAGCTTTTTGTGTATAAAAAGGTGAAAGATTCAACTGCAAACATCCAACATCAGCGAATGCAAAACCTAACTCGGAGCACAGTTAATATTCAGATGCCAGAAAACAATCACTCACCGTCTTGCTGGTTACCTGAATCGGCTGGAGACTTGCTGCGGCGCATGGGGGCCGGGCTCTTCGCGGAGCTCTTCTGCGGGGTGGGAGACGACTTGCTGCCCGTGGCGGCCGCAGGGCTCCCCTTCATCACCCGGCACTCTAGGGCACAGAGAGCAAACGTGGTTACATCCCGACCCAGGCTCCCTGCCAGGGCAAGTGCCCATGGACATGAGGTATGAAACACCTGGAAGCAGCTCAGGCCTTTCTGTCTCCAGGGAAAGCCCCAGGGCAGGCCAGGTCAAGACCAGGTTGGCTCTCCAGCACTGCCCTTCCCTGTACCTCTATCCTAGGGGGATTTTCTGCCGTTTCCATTCCCTTGGGGTTCCAACAACTAGTGGGTAGCATGGAAATGGTTTGAACCAAATGAGGGAAAGCTCAAGCAAAAAAAAATCACAATTTGCTGTGAGTATAAAATGTAATAAAAAGTCTATCCCATTCTTGAAGAATTAATAGCAGGGATGAGTTCAAGTCACAGAGATGCATGAAGCCAAATCTCACCACTTACAGTCCTTGCTTAGGGGTGCTTGGCCACCCAGGCCAGGTGGCTTTCACCCAACCTGAACCTTTCTGTAGTTCCACCAAGCTGCAGCATTTCAGATGCATAAAGAAGACAAAATAGTTTTCCAAATCATGTCTGCTGTCCTGGGCACTCAGCCCTTTTGGAAAGGTTTGAATACAAACATCTAGTAGATTTATGTACTTAAAGACATGAGTCCCAAGAATGTTTCATTCAAAAATAAATAGACTAGGAAGAGGGGAAAATGTCAACACCATCTACAATGTCCTGTAGAAGAGAACTGAAATCCTAACAAACCTCTGTGTTTCCCAGGATTTCAGGCTTGTCAGACTATCAAAACTGGAGTTTATTTACATCTAGAGCTAAGAATAAAAGCACTTTTCCATTCCTGAACTTAGTCAAGGGGAAGGCAATAAAAAGGATTTCCTCTGTATCAAATGCTGACCAGTGTCACCTTAGCTCTTACAGCCCTTCCTCCCCCTGGACACGAGGAATAGGTCTTTACCCCAGCCCTGAGTTAGGTGTCTGACAGTCTTGGTGTCACGGGCGAGTTCAGCGCCGCCTGTGCGGCTTTTGCCTGAGAATCCCCTTGACAGGATTCTATCCTGGCAGTGAAATAAGGCGGCACACAGCAGATAAATAATTGTTCAGCCGAAAGCAAGTTGTCTGACCCAAATGTGTGTTATTTGTTTATATATCAGAATATCTACGCAAACGTAAGCACTCTAAATCTTTCCTCAGGCTTCTCTTGTTCTCAGGCAGTCAAGAGTCTGTCTCTTTTTCTTGCAGATGGGCTGTGAGAGTTTGCTATTGGTCATACAGTGCAAGACTATAAAGGATGCCCTACGCTCCAGGAATACTGCATAGGGAAAATTAAGCTACAACAACTTTATTCCCTCACCTTCTATGTGGTACAATATGGATTTTGAAAACTTTAAATTATTGATATAAACAGTGGATATACTTGATTTTGCCTCCTGTCAAGAGCTTATTCAGATGCTGCCTGCACAGACAGCAGTGCTGACGTGTCCTGGAGTGGCTCCGTGTGTGGCACCTCAGTGTGCTCACCCTGGGAGCAGAGGGTGCAAACGAAATGCAGCAGCAGCAGCAGCAAGGTGCTCAGCGACAGGGAACATCAGGTGGGAACTGCAGTGGGCAGTGAGGGGGAAAAGGCGACATAATCTTCTCATGCTATTTCTCTCCCTGCATCCTGACATCCCGCCAGATTGAACGGGAAAGCTGATGATCCGAACAGGCAAGAAAAGCAGCCGTGGCAGAGGAGCTTTCCATAAGTGACAATCACCTGCGAGACACCTCAGGACTCAAGGTTCTGCTGGCAGCGGCTGACTCGTAGCCAGGAGGGATGCCAGGGGCACAGCGGGAAAGTGCTGCTGTCTAAAAACCCCATATCTGCTTCTTGAGGGGCACAGGCCCCTCACTTCTCCCCAGAGCAGCATCACAAGGTGCAGGTGCTCAGGCCTGCCCAGCAGCAGGTTTGGCTTCTTTTTGTTAGAGAAATCCAAGACAGAAAAATGACTAGTAAGCAGCAGTGTAGGCAGAGAGCTGGGCTTCCCGTCAAGCTGGGCTGCTGGGATTGCATCCAAACTGTTTTACAGTGTGAAACTCTCCCTGGAGCTGACTCAACTGGGGAGTGTTAAAATAAAATATGAAGCTCAGGTTACAGAGTGCCTGCCCAGTCTGACATGGGCAGCATTCTCTGCCTGCAGTGTTTTGGCTGAACCTTGGAAACTTTCTGTGAAATAATAAGACCACAGAACAGGTTCCTCTGGAGTGTGCAAGTCAGAAGAACCAGCAACAAATCAAATCAGGCTTGCAAAGGAGTCATAAAAATGCAGGGCTAGTGATTAGAGGCCACTTGGCTTCCTGGTATCTAACCAAAGACCTGTTTGATCTTCAATCCTGAGTTGGTTTGCAGCATGAGACAGCATGCGAGTCCTACTCCTTACACAAAATGCCTAGAGCTTTTGGAAATAGGGGTTGGAATGTTTGGAGACCCCACGTTCTACTAGTTTAAACAGACTGGGTGAACCCCCAGGCAGCAGCGCACAGCAGCACTGCTGGCAAGGCGCAGTTGCCAGGTCGGGGAGGTGGCAGATCCCACAAGCAAGCTCTGAATGTTCTCTGAAATCCAAGATTTCATGGTTTAACTGATCAGAGACTTGCATTGTCACAGACCTGTGGTTGCAGTTGTAATGTGGACAACCCTAGTGCTGTCCCATCGAAGGTGGAAACTATTGCCCCTTGCAGCTTTTTCCTTTTCCAGTCAGCAGAAGGAAGTAGCAGAGAGATCTTCCCCTTTCATTATGCTTGCTCCCATTTTTAATGATCATTTACATGCATAAGAATAAGAGTGATGAACTGTGGGTGGGAGCTAATACATATGTGTATTTCTTGATCAGAAAAACAGAGATTATTTTCTTGTTGTTTAGTTCTTTAGAATATACCCAACTGAGTACAATTGGATAAAACTGATAGGATACACACTACTGAATTTTTAATAAATGTCAGAATGGTGGTATATTGTAAAATTCCAGCTATTTCAACTTAGCCTACATCTGTCAGTATTTGCCAGATTATATTTGCTGGCTGTTCCAATATGCCAAAAGGATGTTGTATTCCATATACGAGGTCTTAAAAGACAGCACAAAAGCATGTATTATTATTATTATTATTATCCAATACAAGCAATTGAAAGGAAAACAAATAAAAACACAGACTGCAGAGCAGTGTTTGGTGTTACCGCTTTCATCCAGAGAAAAGTCATCCTGTGCATAGCGGAATTTTTCTGGACCACAGGCGATAAACACATCATCATCCCCAAAGAAATCATGGAGACAGGTCACCTACAGAGAGAGCAAAGACATTTATTTTATTTTTAATTGGCAACATTCCAATGAGGCTCAGTATTAATTTAAGCATGAGGGTACTGCTTCTCTGTTCCCCCATCCTAGGCTAATTCAGTCCTTTTTCCTATCAGCCTGTTGTACAACACACACTGCTCATCGGCAAGTCAACCATAACAGTATGATTAAAAAAAAGAAGAAAAGAAATCCCAGCCACCCTGCAAAATCCCACGAGGTCTGGCCTTTCCACGCTGCTCGGGAGCTGACGAGCTACATTAGCCATCCTAATGACCGACTCAGGTGTTCCTGGCCCACTGCTAAAATATGAAGTGGGGTGGCCACCACATCACATTGTTTGGCCAGGCGGTGACACCACTGCCCACATTGATGAGTAACCTGGCCTGTACAAGGCCTGTAAGGACCATCAGAAGTTATTTTACACGGTGAGTGAGGTGTGGGAAGCTGTCTGAGATACCCAGCAGCCACGGTCACAATAGCTAATCTCTCTGAGCACCTCACCTCTCTATTTTGCTACTCTAAATGGGTAGAAATTATGTTTTGCAGCACCTGGAGTTCCAGATCCAGTGCCTTGCAGGGCGGCATGGAGCAAGGGATGAAGGAAAGCAATGCACAAGACGAGGGACCTCGGACACAAGGACGCACCAGGCTGGTACCTTTGCCTTCGGTCCTCCTATAACACTGTATCTGCTGGGAAGGGACACAGCGACTCCGTCACCATCATCCCTGCTGGCTGAGAACCACCCCGTGGCAGGTGGGTGCCCTCGCTCTCCTGCCAGCCAGAGCCTCCGTTCACTTTTCCCACTGCGTGGGGCACAATGGGCTCTCAAGGAACATCTGAGCACGCTGGCAAATAGAACACTGATCTGCAAGGGCTGCGGAGGGCACTGGAAATAACGAGGGGAAACTTACTGCAGACAGCGCTGAATTTCCCTATCTACTGATCTGGCTGAGCTGGACTGTGAAAAGCTAATTTCAAGCTCTAATAAATCAAAAATAAAGAAGGCTTTTGGCTATCCTAATAAGGCTCAGAATTTCACACTGGTTAATATAATGTATAATTAAAACGGGGTCTATGAGTGCCAGTGCTGGCTACAATGCCAAACGTTAGCGAAAAGCCTGCTTTTCACATCTGCATGGCTTTCCAAAGGGAGCAGCCTGAAATCTGCAGGTGGCTTCAATCAAAAATAGAATTTTCTTGGCAACCTTCAATGGACACCAATTTCTATCTGTCTAAAATTAGGTTGAACGTAGTTAACGTGCTACCTATAAGGAAGTCTCCTACAGAAAAGATATTTAAAATTAGGGCAAGATATGAGGATCCTCCGTGAATATGGTACCATTGATTCATCTGCAAATAACTGGCTTTGGCTCAAAGCACAATCCCCATCCAAATGTTATGCAGTGGATTTACCCATGGAGAAGACTCCCAGGTTGCTTCTCTCACGCTTTAATATGGAAGCTCAGAATAGTTGACTTAGCACAAAGCTAGATCCCAACACTAGGGGTTGAAAAGCTTGCAGCCATTTAGATGAAATCATAAAGGTTCTAGAGTTGCTTTTACTGTAAACAGATCACGATACAAAATGTTTATTTTCTCCTTGAATTACCACCACAAGCAACCAACAAAACCTTCAGAAATAATTCAAAGGTCCAAATGTGGTGGAAAACTACAAGCATGCCCAAGGACAGAATCCTGATTACATGTCAAGCAGAGATACACGCAGCTCACTTCATTGCATTTTTGCTCCCTCACATAGGAAGACATTGGGCACATTTTAAAACTACAATCAGTTGCCTGAATGAGTACCGAAGCCAGTGACAAACTGAGCTTGTGCCCCTGTTACTCAGGAGATGGTAACATTGGTACTGGCTTTACATCTTCCCTTGTCTTTTCTGCTGCAATTACCACTCTTAAAGGCCTGAAGATAAAGAAAAGCTACCCAAGAGCCCTCTCCTTCCATCAGAGTGAAGCTGAGGAAACGCATTGCGTGTTAGGCAGCTCTAACCTAGCTCCCTTGCCTCTGGTCACCGGGTAGGTGGTATTTCCTATCTCACTCTTGTTTAGCCAGCACAAATCCTTGCTCTGGTTGCCTGGATTATTACTGTAAGCCCCTGCAAGGTGTCCCATATGGATCACTGTCAACATGAAGCTGCTGGAATAAACTTCGTTAGTAAAACACGTGCCTTAAGGGCTGCACCTCTACATCAATCCCAACTTGCTCAGGTGGTAGCAAGTAAAACAACCAACCTCATCTGTAGCAACAACACTGAAAACCAACCAATTAGTTACTTTGCCCTTCCACGTTTTTTAATTTCCAAACTTTTTTCACTGCAACAACAAATTAAATCTGTGTATACAAAAGGAAAGCTATAGTAAATAGGATAAATGATATAGG
>JAUBOD010000222.1:5167115-5181023 GCA_032353885.1 Nothura maculosa | reverse complement strand
CAGAGCGGAACAATGAACCCCCAGACTCCACGTCCTGCTGGGTGGCAGGATGGAGCCTGATGCCTCTTCCAGCATCACGGCTGCAGGAATGCAGTAGTAAAACATGTGTCAGGACCTGCAGGCTGGATGAAAACAATGGGCTCGCTCCCTGTCCCCCATGTTCCACACAAGCCTGGGGAAGCGACCTGCAGAGCACAATATCACAGCCTGGTCAGTCTGAGTGCTTGTGGAAGAGCCGATGGAAGCACAGATGGAGCTGCTGAAGTCAGACCACTTCGGCTTTAGTAGAAGAGAGTAGCTTCCCAGAAAAGCAGCGTCACCTTCTCTCACCTTTCAGCAGCATAGATGGAGCACAGCACTGAAAATAAGATGGAAGATGGGAAAGCTGACTACAGCCTGTCCACAGCCCCCAGCACCTCCAAGAGCCTGTCCACACAAGATGCTTTCCTTGAAAAGCTCCAGCCACGTACAACAGCTTTGAGATGGACTAGTTGCTCAGCCACCTTTGGCAACGATAGAGCCATGGACATGAGGAATCTAACAAAACTCCTTGCAGCACTGTGATCCAAACCCCTGAAACTGGGCATTTCTTATTGGTTTGGCCTTCAACAGGCTGCAATACAAACTGATGTGCTTTGAGAAGTAAATAGCTACAAGGAAAGCTCTTTCACAGATATTTAGTCATTTTCTACTTAGACCAAGAGCCCATGAGGTACCCCAGGGCTGGAGGCCACTGTCCTCAGGTCACTAGCAACTCATTCAGGCTGGTGCTCTTGGCTACAGCAACTACACTAATGGCAATAGCTAGGGATGGTTTTGGTAGCAGCGACTAGTGGACCCACTCTGGACATGTCAGTGTCCCAGACAGGTCCCTTTTCTCCCAGACTCTATGGCCTCTGGACCTACGAAACAGAAATTAATAAGCGCAAGGATTCTGAATAATCTCTCAGAAAAAACTCTGAATATTTTATTGCAAGTACTTAGAGATACATTTATGGAAACTTGGCTTATCCACTGGAGCGTGTGATAAAATCCTTAAGGATACCTGAGGACTAATTGGTTTTGTCTGTGTTAGTGTCTAGTCATTGCATGATTCAGGCAACACTGCATTTCCAGCACGGTCTGAGAGCTCCCCAAAGACAGAGAAGCAGCCGCTTCATCTGCCTGCAGAAGCCAGTGGGTCCACAAGCTCTGCAGCCCATACATTATTACTGCTCCTCTGCTAGCGAGGCAGGGCCTGGGCATGCTGAGTCAGCACAGGCAACAAGGGGCAAAGCCTCGAGTCCATCCCCCCTGGGCACAACCAGACAGATAGAGGGGCATGGACAGAGCTGGCACAGGCTATTCCTGGACAGACCTCTTGATACCAGAACGGGGGCCTCCTGCAGGGCCTGCCAAGTCTAAACAAGAACTGAGAAGAAAAGGCTGAGCGCACGATGTTAAGCAGACACGGGTTGAATTTGCAGCTCTGGCACATGCAGCAGAGAGGGACGCTGCGCTTTGCCTCTTCCCTATTAGCACCAGCTGCTGCGGAGCCCTTGCAGAAGGCAGGATACAAAATACAGCTGCAGCCCTCCCTGCCCTTCCCTCCTGCTCGCTTTGGGGCTACATCTTGCTGGCTTTGTACCAGCGCACGAGGCTGCTTCGTCTGCGGTTACTTGCAGAATCCGAAAGGGCAGCGAGTTGTGAAATCTCCAAAGGATGAGGAGTTTGCAGACTCAGACATCCTACCCCTCGGCATGTAGCAGCACTAACCCATTTGTTTGCTTTGCAGCCTTGGACTTCATGCCTCAGGGCACGAGTTAACTATCTCCAGGGCCCTACAGGGAGGTTTTTTCCCCCTCCTCTGATCTTTCAGCAATGACAAATGTTGCTAGATATGTCATGGAGTTATTTCATCTTCTTCAGCATCAATTACAGATTACAGGAGTTGAGACATTTGTGTACTTTGGTACAAACTTTACTCCATGTCATATCAATACAAGCCTGTTAATGCAGTAACTAGAGCTAAAGCAGCCTGGCAGAACTTGACCCATTGCTCATTTTGGCACTTCAGATATAAAATTATTTTGACAGGATTGTTTCCTAATACCAGCTTAACATTATTCTAACAGCTCTGGGGTTCACCAGGAACAGTGGGAATCTTCACTGCAACTTGCAGGATGCATTTGAGGTAGTTTTTAACCTGTGCAGCACCAGAGGCTGCTTTATCAGCAGTTTTAATGGCTGTGATCTGAAAGCACCAACCTTGAGCCCGCTGTGACACTCCTCACACTGCTGCTTCCCTGGAGCTGCTGCCCTCCCTTCCTCAGTGCAAGTCATCTAAAGGGGAACGGCAGCTCCTTGTCGCCTGGCTGGCCTCGTATGCATTTGCATCAGCTTTGCAAACAGAAAGGTGAACTTCATTCATCACCTGCCACATGAAATCCTTGTCAAAGCAAAGACTGCTGGAGGGCACCAGTTTTTTATGGCTGGAAATTCTCCTGGGAGCACAGTCACAAACACCCTGACATATGAATATGTATATAATTTCATCTGGTGAGACAGCTAACACTCAGATGGAACAGAGGCACTTTGTCTCGGCTAGATAAAAGCCAATGGACTGCACATGCGTGACCCTTTTCCCTCCGTTTGAAGAGTTCAAAGTCCAGAAGAGATCACTGCCTTTTCTTATGGCTAAAAAGGCACTCTGTTGCTGTGCTTGTCAACCAAAGCATATATATTTATATGGAACTGGAGCCTACAAAGTCTCTCTGCTCTGAACAGCATCAAATCCTGCTTGCTCAGTCGTGCTAGCTGAGGGGTTAGCAGAAAGGGGTATTTAGTTAATGAAAGACATGGCAATACATCAGCCTCAGAAAAAAAGCAGATGGAATTTCATAGTACAACAAAGTACCTTAGTGCAAGAGTAAAGCTGAGTCTGCCTGGTGCATTTCTCATCCTTTTGAAGTATCATCTAGTCATGGAAAAAAATGACTGATTTTTGTCACTGCATGTCCCCACAGATGCTTAGCTGCTCCCAGGCTTTGGAATACCAGATAGAATAGGAAAAAAGAGTTCAGCATGTGCAGAAGACACGAGATGAGCTCGCTTAAAGCAGGAACAAATGCAGGCAGATGTGCCCTGCAAAGGGAGGCACCAGAAAGCAGAGGGGGGCCCCTTGTGCACTTGGCTGACAGGGACAGAACAGCCCTGTCTCCTCCAGAGCACCACCTAGTTCGTGCACAACAAGACAGCCCAAGCAGGAGAGCAATGCAATATTTGCTAGGCATAGCTTACAAAAGAAAGAATTTGCCATTGCAACTGACTGCCAGCATGATCCACAGACCAGACCAGTTTTATCCTACATATATCAACACAAAAGGGGTTGTAGTCATGAAATCACAAGCCGACTTCTTTTACATTATATCAAGCATTTTTAAATGCACTGAGCTTTGCCCTTTGCCATTTCCTATATGGCCATGAGGACTACAAACGAAAAGGTAGCAGCTCTGCTACTGCTGTTCTCTTAACAGCAGCTCGGTAACTTGGACAACTCTCTGAAGCCTCTTTTGATTTCTTGAGTGTCAAGACAGTGACTCGCTCCCAAGAGAAAAGCAGCTTGAATATAGACAGATAAGGCACAAGGCTTTAGAAATACATGCAAATCAAGTTACATGAGCTACTTAAAAGATGCTTATTTAGCAGTTTCAGAAGCATAGTATTTTATGCAGACAATCCAAGAAACCCATCAGCAAGACTTTCGAAAAAGATGACCTAATCCCACTGTTGTTTTAAACGTTAAATCCATCAAACATGCCCATTCTGGCACTCAATTAGCTGCTTTCTCATTTCAAATGCAGCAGGTCTACAGTGCACAGCAACGTAATTATTTATACACCCCTATCATTGCAACTGCTGCCTGGACTTGTAAAGCATCTTGATTACTCTGCTGATGAGCACCATGGAAATGCCTATAAATAAAATAATCATCTCCTTTCATTACGTTACAGCGCACAGACCAGGGCAGGATGATTTTCCTTTGTACATTCACTTTGTAAATCAGCATTTCACAGAGGGAGCAGCAGAGCTCTGATAGCGCTCAAGAGACAGACTGTCAGGGTGTTTGTCACCACCTCATATGTGAGCAGCTTGTGTATTTACATGAATATTTTCTCCTGGAAATAATGCTTAATTCTAGCAATCTTCTTTAAGAACCTCTTTCTAATAGTAGAATCAGACATGCAAAACCTCTTTCCAATATCATGTCCCAAGCTCAGACACTATGGAGAAGGATGCAGTGGAAAATCTGAAAGCAAACACTTACACCCACAGGCTGGAGACTTCACATCAGCTTAGCTTAGAACGCAAACACTGAGGGAAACCAGCCAAAGCCTTGGTGGGCCAGACTTGCTCCTCAGCACACTTAAACACTAAATGATGCCACAAATAAATTCTAAGCATTAAATTAATGTCAAACCACAAGTAATCTCTCTTCACACATGTACATTTGCGTACAGTGAAACAGGGTAGGAAAGATTTGCATCTCTAATGCCCTAGGAAATACCATATTTCCAAAAATGGTGAATTACAAACTCAAAGCAAGCTAAATGTAAAAATTTTACTCAGACTTTCTGCAAAATCAGATTTCTGTAGCAAAAACTCCGAGTGAAGCCATGACATTGCCACAGTGAAAGCAGTGCTGAATTAAAGTGGTCACTACATGGACATCAGAGCCCAATGCAAGGAATTCAAGGTTATTGCCTGTGCCAGAATACACCCTGCCCCTTGGCACAACTGCTCTTGACAAGCTGTAGTTTGACAGCAGCAGCATCTCCCAAGTCTCTGCTGAAGAACTAACACAAGTCAACAAGCTGGTCCAGCCACAAGGCCATGGGCTCAGCTCAGTCCATGGGCTGAGCTGGTCTTCCTCCTGGTCAGAGGGAAAAGCCATTTGCTCAGGTAGCCTGTTTGAAGGTGGGTGAGAGACAACAGTTCTGCAAAAGCTCACAGGGAATCACCATTTCTGCATGCTGCCCACGGCAGAAGCTCCCCTCCACCTCTAAAATGCTGGCTTTTCTCAAAGAACTGAGACATTTTAAGCATTAAGTTAAAAATTCTAATCCAGAAGTGTAGGTTCACCAGGACTCTGCGTGTCAGCATGGAGTGGCAGCCCCCTGCAAGTCAGACCCACGTATTAAGGCCTTTGTGAAGGGGCTCTGCCCTACATGCATCACCTCTTCTGCTTCCTCCCCCACCATTTCCAGCGCTCCCACTGCATCACTGTCACTGCTTATTTATGACACAAGACCACATCTACGGACAGGCCAGTGGGAGAGTCACCCATCCATGGATCAATTAGGGGGCTTGTGAAGTACAAGTGCTGGGTCAAGACAAATGGAAATACAAGCTCTGACAGGCACAGGAGATATTTGTATTTCTGAAACTACAGGAGGCTGCTAATGTACGGGCTATTAATGCTGAGACAAAGCATGACTAGTGACTAGTGTGATGTGCTGTATTCAGCTCCCAGACACTGCACCTGGACCTGCACTAGCTTTAGGAGCTAGTGTCCAGTACTGGAAGGATGAACATCTTCCTTGGTGAAGCCTGCCTGTTGGTCAAACAGTGTCTGGTGTTGGCAGGGTGCTTCAGGAGGCTGCATTTGAATGATTCACTTTAGAGACAGAAGAGGGAGTCACTTCAAAGCAGTAGGAGCAATCCCTAGGGTAGCCAGTGTCCAGCCCACACAAGAGCTGTGCTGCCTCTCTCCAGAATGAGAGAAGAAAAATAGCAAAAATAAGACCCTCCTTATGTTACAGGAGACACTGAAACCTACTAAATCAAACAGTTTTCCTTAAGGAATCTAGCTCTTCCTGGTCCTCAAAACATACCTTAAACATTCTTCTAAGACTTTTCATAGATACAGTAACAGCTTATTTCTCTGCTGCTACTAACAGGAGACAGATGTTTCCTTCAGTTGCAGGCACATGTAGACATAAAGCACATTACAGTAAACTCACTAAGCATCTGTGATCCAAAGTCCCTTTTCCATGTTAGTTCTTTACACATTTAGTCAAGAAAATGCACTAGTCCTGTATTTTTTCCTGCTGAGTACTGAGCTAGTCAGAATAAAATGCATAGATTATCATCCTAACTAGTCCTCATTAGAGGGCAGGAAAAGTCAAGCAACACATTTTCACTTAGTGAATCCATAGGTTGAGAGTTCCAGTGATTACTTGAGAGCCAAATCAACCAGTGGCTGTGAGCCAAACTCCTCATGTTATTTATTTAGGCAGCCAGGAAGACATGCAGTGCACACTGGCGTGCAGGACAGCATCTGTCTCAGACGGTTGGCTGCATTCTTTGCTTGATATTAATATCGGTGAAAATTTAGTAACTTAACCACTGGCATGAGAAATCTGACTTCTAAAAGAACAGATGGCAGTGATCATCTCAGGTTTATTTTAGGCTTCAAAAATTATTCTGAGTCAGCAAAGCCTCAAAATAAGAGAAAGTAAGAAAAAAAGACAACATCCATAAAACCTCCTACCTGTTTCCCATCAAGAGTATAGAGCTTCTTGACGACTCCTGTCTCCAGCTTTATAGCTTCAGTGATGTCAGTGAGGACTTGCTCAAACGAGTGGGCAGTTTTCTTGTTCAAGAGGACCCGGACGGCCTTGCGGGGCTTCACGCCGCTGCGGATGATGGTGACCAGCTTGGGACGCACAAAATCTTTGTTCTCTTTCGCCTGGGCGCTGTTGCTGCTGGCCAGAGACTGAGGCGCTTTCTGGTTGGCGGATGTCTTCACGTTGACAGACCAGTTCGGGTTGACATTCTTGGTGTATTCCACCTTCTTGAAGAAATTGTCAGATGAGCAAACGTAACTCTCCCCTTTGGAAAGAAAGGAGCACAAATGTAATTGCACAGGTTTGATTCCTTAGAGGGCTGCTGGAAAGGGACACTGTACATTTCACCCCACTAAGTAAATTAATCATTGTTTTCATTAGACCTGCCATGGCAATTTGTTATTAAAACATATTAATCTTAGAATAGTTATGTTTATTAAAATACATCTAATGTTTCCCAGTCAAGCACACAAGGATTTTTAAGACAGTCTTCTGGGCTTGCAAATGCGATCGCACGCTCCTCAAACATTTTACTAGAAGGCGACTGTGAAACAGTTTCCCTAAGGGAATGTAGCTGTCTAGTCTGAAATGACTCAGGCGGCTGAGCACTCGAGGATGCACTGAAAAATAAAGTCATTGGTAGGGTAAGAAACCTTTCTTTGTCTCCTCATTTCATACAATTTTGATGGAAACTGGAGGCATAAAACAAGCACCTATAGCTTTTTCTCCCCTCCCCTTCGCAGGGGCGTGGGGGAGATCAAAGATTTTATAGGAAAAAGTAAAATTCTTCAAATATTATGGTAGATTTGAAATCAAACTATAGAACTAGCTATTTTGAATGAGAAAAATCCTCCTTTATGCAGACAGAGGCTGCCGTTCTTTGTTATCTGCTATGAATTACACATCTACAAACAGCCTGTCTCAGCATCCAAGTCTGATTTTCCTATATGATGTCCAGGACATTTAATATCTATTCATCATGCACAAAAATACTCATTTTCAACCAGCCTATTGGCTTCCACAGAGAACTTTAGCATCTGGACACATATTAGATATCAAATGCCCATATAGCCATCCTTCTGCTGACTAAATTGTATTTGTGATGGAGTTACTAAGACAACCCCTTCACAGGGCACAAGGGCTACTATGTAACACATAGCAGAGCCTTCAACATGCTTAGAATAAGCAGATATGTAGCATTTACATCCTTATCACCACATACTGTTTAAGATCAAACAAAAATTTTTTTTTGCCCTGACTTTCCACCAGTTTGCTGGAAGGCAGCAAGTACTCTTGGTGCTTGCACCACCAGCCACCTGCATGAAATGACCAAGACCATTTGCCACCAGGAAGCAAGTGATCTGCTGTCTCTTCTGAAGGACAAGCAGTAGGAGAGCGCTAAGGTTTACAGTGAGCATATTTATCAATTGGGCATTTTTAATCAATCCCAAACTGACCAATGCAAAAGCCCATTGGAAGGCTCTGTTGCCTTTAACTCCACAAATCTAAATTCAAGGCCTGTAAGCAACCAACAGAACCCCTAAACAAACTGACAGTGCCGTATCCATAGCTGAAGCTCCTTAATGCCTCACATTTCTTGAGTTTGACTCTGTAGAAGCATAAAACTACCCCATGGAGTGCCATACATCATGGCAAATTCCCGCCGGAGATATTACTTTCCAGAAGCATCAAATCCCTTGAATCTTCTGCTTAATAAGTGATAAGTTGTGATTTATTCATCTGTTTTAGCCAAGCTACAGCTGGCACAGGAGGGCCCACACTTCTCCCCAGTTCCACAGCTCAAGTGTCAGGCAGAAGGAGTTAGATGTGTTCATAGGGAATCAACCCTACCCAGCACCTGGAGACTTCCCTGCCCGTCCATAACCCTTGCATTGGCAAGAACACCCGACAGAAAACTTTTAAATCGCACAGAGATGGGATTCCCATGTCTGAACACTAGAAACTCTTAACTGACCTGCATCTCATCTTCCTTATCTGAAGGACGGAAGCACTGATCTGCCACAGAAAGGTTGCAAGGCTTAACTTTCACCTGTGTTTACATAGTGTTTTGGGAGAGAAGACACTAAGATGGAAGAAAGCACATATTTGTACTGGTCTATAAACACATGAGGTCTTAGAGTATATTTTCCATAAATAAGTTCCTCGTTTTAAAGTAAATGGTAGGGATTATTGCTCTGCTTGGTAGAATGCTATTATATTTATGTCCAGCTGCCTCCTTTGAAATTCTTCACTATACTCGGTAGTTGTCTAGTATATTTATAGCAGCATACACTGAAGGCAAGAGTGGCATGAGTGTAATATTCCTCTTACAGGCTTTGTTTCCATAAAGGTGGCATTAGGTAACTGTATATATAGACCAGCCTTCCAAATTATGCCCACAGTCAAGTGGAAAACATAACCTGTCCTTTATCACATTGTTTTATTTGTCCTAACCCCTAGAATTTAACAAAAAATTATCTAAAACTGGGCCAGCTGGGCCTGGGGCACAGCTCAGCAGCTTTGCCACGCCAATGGCTAAACAGCTCCAGGAAGGAGGCACTGCCTTCTTCCCTGACCTGCAGATGCAACCTGAAGAGCTCACTGACTTCAGAAATGACTGCAATTCATGTCTTCTCAAATTCAGGCAGTTTATAACCTTCAAATAATACACACTGCAAGTGTGGCCCATCCCTTCTCCCATTTGCCTACCAGGAGTATATGCTCTATTTTGCTGCCTCCAATGGCATTTTAATCAGATCTTACCATGATGTGGTAGCAGGATCAGGCAAGAACATCCATAACTTGCTAGTCTTGAACACATGTTCTATAACCAGAAGGTCACTAACGACAGAAATCCTATGGAGACCATCCCTACCGGAGGGAAAGGAGGCTTCTCCACTACATCTCCATCTGTGCTAAGCCTGTAAGGAGGAGTCAAGGTCTCTGTCACCAAGCAGTCACAGCAATATATAACTGTGATGGGCCCAGCACGGTTGTCAGACATTTTACCAGGATGGGGAGAAAGCGGATGGAAAGACTCGGAAGCAGCAGCAGAAGCCTGCGCAGCGCCTGGCGCGCCAGCCGTGGCTGGGCTGGCCGGCACACACGCTTGCAGGAACAGGCCGGCAGGCTGAGGCGGCCCTGCACAAACCCCGCTGCAGGCCCTGCCCCGAGGCTGCTGCGCAGCCATTTTGTTGCTCTCACACAAACCCCCAAATGGCAGCCCCAAAGGGACACCCTCTCAACAGGCAACCTTACCGCATACCTTACCAGTTTGGGGGGCTCTCTTTAGAGAGAAGCATCATCCCAACAACATGTAATCCACCGCCAAACTCCCTATCATTAGCACCAGGGAGAGCACAGTGCCAAGGAGAGCACTTCTGCAGCTCAGCGCCAGACGCGCTGCCCGCGCCGAAGCCAGAGCTCCGTGGGATGATGTGCGCTCGGCTCTGTGCCAGCGCGCTCCGGAGGCGGCCCTATTCCTGTTGTGCCATCACGCCACACCATTGATGTATTTGCTTACGATGCCCTCAGCAAGAGGTGGACTGACTGTATAGCTTTGAACTTAAGTCACAAGCAGCATATTTGCCTTTTAAAGCCAGTTTGTATCATCCTGAATTACTGTGTCTGCAAGCACGCTACCCTTTACTCTGCAGCGTATTTGGTAGTAGCACAAGGAGATTATTCAGCTCCTAAAGAAGGGATGATCTGAACCCAGATAAGGTTTGCCTTGAGAGAAATTGCGAGCTCAAGACACTAAGCCCTCAACCCTCTTACAGCAGCTCCTTTTGACAACACTAAAAATGACAGGCTGCGCTTTCAAAAAAGTTATCCTCTTTCAGCACGCACGAGCAAGTTCCAAAGCGCAATGAACTGTGCTTAAGAGTCTTGCAGGAAAATTTAGGAAAGCAGGATTGAGGTCATTTCCAAAGTATTAACAGTTATTCAGAAAACAGGCTGTGGGCTGCAGTGTATTTTGGTTGTAAGCTCTGCTGTCTTATAGTTGAGCATTTTATATTGTGCCCAGCTTTCACATTTCATGGAGTTTATAACCACTTCAGTAGAAAGTGTGTTAACACCTTGCAGGAGCCTGCTATACTGTGGCAAGCAAGGCTCTCATTCCTACAGCACGAACCTGCTACTACCTCATACACTACAAAAGATACTCTGGGTCTCACGACCAACTCCTGGCAACACAGATCCAGGGGAGAGCTTGTTTCCTTTGGCTCTTCCGGGAGGAAATCACACAAGTGAGAAGCACCTCTTCTGCTTATAAAATGAATGAAATGCATGATTATTAATTGCCTTCAAACATACATCATGCCCAAAGCCACATGAAGACATATCAGGTTATCTGCAGGGATCAGTATAGTTCAAGTACAATAGATAAGAGCAGCAAATAAAGCAGAGAGCTGCAGGCACAAGCTTTTATATATATAGAATTTAATTCGCCAAGCTTCCAGGCTAACAGCCACACCAAACACTTCCAAAGGTCACTTGGAATCTCAGAATTAGACGGCAGCTTTCCAGGCAAACTGGAACATTTGTGCACTGGGTGGGGATTTCCATAGACTTCCTAAAGCCCTAGCGCATCCCAGGCTCTAGAGCTGCAGGGTGGAGCCTCTCCTGTGACTACTTTACATGTTCCTGGACAGGAATTTGGAAGAGATTTCCTGGAGCATGATGGAATATAAAAGCTTGGAAACATATTCCGGAACATCTCACATAACCCCTAAATGTTTGCAACTAAATCCCACTGAGCAAAGTAAAATTCTATTCAACTTTTTCTAATGTTTAAACTGAAGCAAGGATGATTTCTGGAAAGACTGGAGCAGTCCAGTCTAAGTCAAGGACAAACCTACTAGATAAAAGACCCTCAGGCTCTGAGGCACCACAGGGCTGTGCTCTGCCTACAGCTTGGACACCAGGAGCTGAGAGTAGCCCTACACCGTCCCTGCATGTTGTAAATGTTGCTTCTCTCAAGCACTAGTTCTAATCTCCAGTACAAAAATTCTGCCTTTATTCACCATGTCTAGTCCATGCTGGAGACAGCAAGTTAGGACCCAAGTTTGGGACAGAGAGACCAGAGCAACATTTCTTAATGCATGTCTGCTCCGAAAGGCAATGGATTCCACCAGCTGGTGTCCTCATCCAGGCCTCTTCAATGACCAGAATCACAGCTTATGCACCTCTTCGCAATGGATTTATGAAAATGTGGGAGTTGAAAATGAACCAAGGAACAAGGCATCTTGCTCTAACATCAACTACACTATCACTGGAAAAAAATGGCACAACTTTCTAAGCACCTTTCATTTTCAAGCTTTCCAACTGTACAAGGATCAGAACCAACTATTACAACAGTGGCTCAGCAGTAACCTAACAGGGCTATGGAGGCTGGATGGCAATCCATGGAGGTCAAGGAGCACCTGCACAGCAGTGTCCTGGTGAGGAATGTGATCAGAAGAGTAGGAGACATCTCACTTGTTCCATTTGTTCAAATGGAAAGCTCAGCATTTGCCCAGACTCTTCCAAGAACGATCTCTGATACCACTGCTCTGTGTGGAAGTTTCCCAAGGCCAGGGCTGGAGGCCACCAGGATTATTTCCAAGTTGCACTGGATTAGCAGCACACCAGCTCTTTGTGTTCACCTGACGGGCCTGCTGTCTCACAGACATAAGCCATTGTTCAGCGATTCTCCACCCTACGCAAACGTGTCCTCGCTACATCATGCTGTAATCACGCAGATGTAATCAAGTACATCGAACATGACATGAAATATTAATAACTAATTCATCAGCTACTGTAGCACAAAGTACTGAGACTAGCATCTTTGACGGCCTCTTTTCCTACATTCCACTTGTTTACTGGAAACTATAATAATAAATTAGCTATAGTATAGAAACTAGTCCTGCTTTAGTTACCCTCATTATCAAACCTCCAGTGACCACTGAAAGATTTATATACAAGATTTACACATGAACCCCAGTGAAATGACTCCCAAGTTGTGTTTTTCCACACATGTAACTAGCACAGTCACACAACAAGCTGATAGCACTGGGAACCACAAGGTTGAAATTACAGTGTAATGACAAGCACTGCACTATAAATCACCAGCCATAGTTCACCTGGGTTCTTTTCCGCAATGGCCAAGGTGCCCATTGCTAGAAATACAGGAATGGCAGCACCATTAAGTTGCATGGGGCTCCTTGGCATTTTTGGCCACCACATTCCTTTGTTTTCCCTCTACTCCTGGGTCTCCCAGCCACAGAGCTGGGATGCTGCTGCCCACCCCAAAGGCCCATACCTGCAGTGCTCAGTTCTCAGGCACCATTTTGGCAAAGCAAAGCCAGACCCCATCAGCTCCTGCCACTACTTCCCCACCTATAAAAATCTTTTCAGAAATGAGAAACCTACTAGCCTGCAGCACAAGGCAGGTACGATAATGGAAGCACCCCCATGAGTGCTAAGGGACTGCAGGGAAAGGGGCTGTGGCCAAGGTCACCCGGTGACTGGGGCTGCCTGATGCTCGCTGCTCTGCTCCGTTGTGCTGGGGTAAAGCCCTCATGTTCTGCTAGTGTCACCAAGCGAGCCAGGTCACCTCATCTGCAGAAAGAGCACATCAAGGGGCCGGGAAAGCAGCTCTCCTCTCCAACAAAGCAACCGGAATATTCCAGAGCTGAACAAAGGACGGAGCTTCAGGATGGCTGTGGGGCGGGAAAAGCGGCTCCCGTGCACGTGTGTGGGTTTCAGCATCCCCAGCACAAACCCTCAGCACCCGAAATCCCAGTGCCCCTCTGCACCCAGCCATCCTGATACACCTCCACACCCCCTAGCACCACAACCTGCTACGCATCCCTCTGTCCACCCAACACCCCTCTCCTCACAGGCTGCCTCCATGAACAATCACACATGAATTTCCCATCCCCACACACCCTGCATGAACCCCAACCCCTCCACACCCCCACTGCAAACCCATCACCCCCCTCCACATATCCCTACCCCCACACCATGCACAACCCCCTAGCATCCCCTCCACATCCCTAGACAAACCCTGCCCAACACCCCTCCCACACCCCCTGCAATCCCCCAACACACCCCTACACACTGCAGCAACCTCAACACCCCTTCCCTATCCCCACGTAGTCAGCACAAGCTCCCAACACCCTTTTCCACAGACTCCCCCACATGTACTGCATTAGCCCTCTCACAACTGTCCACATCCCCCTGCACACACAGATGAGCCCCCCTGCCCAGCCACTGCCAAACCCCCGACACCCCCCCCATACAGCCCCTTCCCTCA
>JAUBOD010000222.1:5150246-5166067 GCA_032353885.1 Nothura maculosa | reverse complement strand
CTGACACCCCCCCCCATACACCCCCCTCCCTCACCCACACTGCACCAATACCCCTGCACACCACCAAGCACACCCCCCCCCACTCACACCCTGCAGAAACCCTCACACACACCCCACACTGTAGGAACCACCTCCTGCACCCCCACTCCTCCCACACACACTGCCTGCACACCCACACATTGCATGAACTCCCCCCCAACTGCATGCGAATTGCCTCAAAATGCCCTTTTCCACATGCAGGAGCAGCCCTCTCCCTGCCTGCAGCTGTGACCCTGTCCCCAGGGGACACTCGGGGTGGACACAGCCAGCCCAGAACCCACTCTGCTGCTCTGCACCTGAGCCAGCACCAGCAGGGCTGGGAGAGGGACAGACATTGGGATAGCCCCCCCACCCACTGCCCTCTCAACCCCTCTCCAGACCAGCCTGGAGGACCCAAACGTCTCCAGAGCAGGAGAGGTAACCTGAGGGCAGTGCCCTCCCCAAGTCCCCCGCGCCACTCGCTCTTTACCTTCCTCCAGCTCGTCCATGCTGCCGATCTTGCGCGAGCCATCGATGGTGTATATGTACCGCACACCCTGCGGCAGGTTGATGTTGTCCGACAGGGAGCGGGTCAGGTCAGCCAGGAGAGCGTCGAAACTCCGGAAGCGGTCGGAGGACACGGCGTACACAATCCCCTTGAAGTAGCGGTCCCCGTTGCGATAGAAACGCACCTTCTTGGCCTTCTTCTCGTTGCTGAGCGCCTGCAGGGTGCGGGTGCGGTAGAAGCTGCAGTGGGCGCTGTGCGTGGGGCTGGGCAGGCCGTTCATGCGGGAGCCTCGCATGTTCCTGGATGCCTTGTCTCTTTCGTCAAAATGTCCAAAATCAAGTTCCATAGTTTGGGGAGCCCTAGAGATTGGAAGCTGGGCGGGAAGGAGATGGGAGGAAGGAGCACGAAGGGTGCGCGTTAGGGCCGAGCAGAATCAAAGGGTGCTCAGAAATCTCACCCTAGTGCATGAGCGGGATGGGGACGGGCTGGGGAAGGGGCTCCTGCCCCAGCGGGTGTCGTGCTGGGGCGGAGGCTCCTCACATTCCGGGATGCAGCCGGAGGCGGGGAGCGCGGCTGGAGTGAGCAGCCTGCTCGTGCACCCGCGAGTTGTCAAAGTGCAGGAAATTGGGACTGGAGCCAAAGGAAAACACAGCAACTACCACTCAGCCCTCAAAGCTCCCCCGGACATCAGCTGGGAATGCAGTGAACCCCTGAGCCCGGGGAGGTTTCCTTTGGCAATCCAAAAGCAGGCAAGTATAGCAAGCTGGCCCTTCGATCTGGCAAAGGGGGAAGGACCCAGAGCATCAGAATATTTAACATGAGAATAAATTGGTATTTATGAAAGGGTGGCTGCAGGGGACCGGCCGCTCCTTTGTGGCCGGCTGCTCAGGGCGGGTGGCAGGAGCGCCACCCTTCCCCCTCTGCAGCCCCCTCCTCGCCCATCAATCACTCCCTGAGCCCACAGCGCCAAGGAAGCTGCAAAGGAGAGGCTGGCACTGAAAGGAGGCTTCCTTAAGCTCCCCTCAATCTGAGTCTCTTTGGAATTGCATTTCTGCCCCCACTTAATGAGGGAGAGAAAAATAGAAGGGCTGTCCCCCCTGCTTTGTGCCCCTGCAGCGAGTGACATGCCCAGAGAGCACCCAGGGGCACCCGTCATTGTTCCTGGCGGCAGGAGAACCAGCCACAGGCTGGCACCCACCACAGAAATTTTTCCCAGAGCATTGTTTTTGCTCAGGATCTACCTCCCTCACCCACCTAACCCTGACACAAAAGGGGAGACTCCTTTGGTGCCGGGGCGAGCGCCTGGCACTGCCAGCAATGTGCCACTTGCATCTGCCTGGTGGCACCGTGGCAGCAAGAGCGAGATTGATTCACACCCAGCACTTGGCAACCAGGTGTCTATGCAGGAAAAGCTGTTGCTATCCCCTTCCCATCCCTCGCATCTGCCAGAACGGGGCTCCCTCCCAATGTCACCATGAGCGATGCAAGATGGAATCATTGTCCCCAAACTGCAGCAAAGCCGAGGGTGACAATAGAGGGGACCTGCCCGGAAAAGCCCCGCAGGGAGCGGCCCCCACGCCCGCGCTGCGGCAGAGCCGGCGCGGTGCCGCGCACCGAACAATGAAGCAGCCGCACAACTTGGGGAACGCGCCGGGGATGCGGGCGTTTTGTTTTAAAATGAACCGCAGATGCTCTGAGGTCCTGCGAGGAAAAAAAAACCCTTCCTTCTCACCCTCGTTACTTTTCCACACACAAGTCACTAAAAAGGCTCTGTACTCACCGGTTTGCAGCGCACAGGGTGGAGATGCTGAGAGAAAGAAACCCAGGCTCACTCTGCCTTTGTTGTCTGAGCTCCAAGCAAGAAATTCCTGCCAGGGTGGATGAGACTCCTCCTAGGTCCTAGTGCCTTGTTCAATCCCTTCGTGGTAACTTTGCCTCAGTTTTTATTCTCATCAGTCATCTGCTTGCACTCTCCCCAGCTCTATTTGAGATGAAAAGGATATGTTCATTCCAGATCTGGATATATTAAAAAGATAGGTAAATAACAAGCTTAAAGGAGCAAATCTTAGGGTCCTGTTTGGAGGGAGCAGGTTCTCCCTAGACTCTGGCTTCACCCAGAAAGCATCTGGCCCCACTGAAAAACCCCAGCATAATTAGTCGGCTGTGCGGCTCGTGCCGGATTAGCGCGCGGTGAGGTCACAGCTGCAGCCCCGCAGAGCGCAGCGCCACGGGTGTGCGGAGCCGGGGCCCCGCGGAGCCCGGGCTCACTGCGGCGCTGCACCCACCGCTGCTCCTAGAGCGGCTCTGCCGGCATTCCTGCCTGACACTGGCAAGCCAGAAAGAAGAATTAACGTGGTGGTTCTGCATGCCAGCACCCCTGAATAATTCTCCTCCGTTAACATTGGACATGGGCCAAAACCAGACCGCTGAATCCCAGTCCATTCAAACCTCCACAGGAGTTCGGCTCAAGTCACTTGGTAGAAACACAACCAGAATCAGCCTGGCTCTCGTCCCAAACAAAGAGAAGTTTATTTCTGATCTCACTGCAGGAGGACTTGGCTGGCAGGAGATCGCACCAGGCTCTTCCCTTGGGACAGTGAAATCCTTCACCTGCTTCGTGGGCGGACATTGCCAGCTAGGATAGCAGCAACCCGCTCCGAGCCCCACTGCTGCTCCATCTTTAGTCTAGGAAGCACCAGATCATGGAAATGGGAGGATCTTACCCGCAGAAGGGACTGGTTCCTAACAATGCTGCATCTGTTTTGCATGAGAACCCACAGATTTTGTCATTTTGGCACATTATGGTATAACACATTTGCTCAGAAATATTCAGTATTTATTCCAGCTTTGTCTGCCTTGCACATGGTAGTCCAGGCAGTGCTGACACCAGCCCACGGAAAGCTCCTCATCTTTGTTTCCTGGCAACTTCCACACACTGCATTTGTAGAAGTGTTCCTATTCCCTGAAGCCCGCGCTCTCTCATTCATAGAGGGTTTCCTCGTGTCCTTGCTGAAACCCTCAGCTGCTCCAGCACAAGCTTGGTGGCATCACTGGTGAGCAGACAGCATTTCTCTCCCCTTGCAGAAATTAGCACTTAAGGAAGGCACAGGATCTCTGCTCTCCAGGGTATGCAGATGCACAAGGCAGATGGGACTTTAAGCCCTCTCCATCCTATTCCCAGATTAGATCATGCCTGGCCATTTGTGATCTGTCTTGAATTAACACTGCCCCTCTGTATAACAGTTCTTTTGTAAATATAAATTCATATTAAAATGCAAAAATACTACAGAAGTACTAAGCAGGATAACAGCAAAAACAGAAAAGGGAAAGCAAACCGAGTCTTCAACAGTGCACAAAGCTTTGGTACAGAAGAGGCAGACTGCATGAGACCACATCCAAGTCACTGGACACTGCTGCAGGAGGTCTGGATGGGTGATGTCAATCCCTGTAGCTATCAGAACTGCAAAATCATTGCCGAGCTCTCCAGTCTGGATCATAGAGAATATTCCAAGGACCGCAGTGGTCTCACAGCACATCTCAACTTCTTCCCACATATGAACTTGCTAGGGAGAAGATGAAGCACATGGAGGACATATCTGCTCCATTTGATTTGAGAAGCTCTCTAGTATCCCAACAAGACTCCATTTGTTCCTTACTGGAGGATAAGGTTTCTCTAGCCAATAATTGCAGGCTTCATCTTGGATCTCACTTAAACAGATGCCCAAATCACCTTCAGTCCCATTGTCTGCCATGAGGCAATAAAGATCTCAGTAGCCAGAGCCTCACCAGAGGCAGTGAGTGTGATCTCAGAGGGATTGCCCTACACTTACTACTCTACAAGTAACAGAACCTCCTCCTCCTCCCAGACACTGTCTGGGCTGCTCAATATGGCAGAAATAAGCACAGGTTCCTGATGAGGGCAAGGGCCTGCTCCTTCAGAAAGTCTTTGCATTTTACGTCTGGAGATCAGGCCCAAGAACATCTTCTCAGGTCCCAGGGAGTTAATGCTGATCAAGATTTATTTACATCAGAAAAGACTCACCCTCAAGACAATAGCCTAAACCATTTTAGGCAGCACTGAGTGATTGAGAACTGGAAAAAGTCTTTTTCCTCCCATCATAAAATTCATCTAGCTAAAGGAAAGATAAATTTAGCTCCTCAGATTAAGTTATCTGCTTTAAATCAGGTGAATCATCTTTACTGCAGGAAACAAACCATTAATCTTCTGCCTGGAAAACTAACTCTGCAAAACAAATTTTTGTTGACATTGCTGAGCAACCAGGATACTGTGGGAAGGGAGAGGCTGTACAGGTGAAAGGGATTTTGTGGCTGCTTCTGTGCTAGATCCCACACATACACCTAGAAACCCCAATTCCCATCACTGTAAGGATTTGCAGTACTAAGTACTCCCTTAATACGCACTTGCCATGCTACTTGGCATTCTCACTGCTATCAGAAACGTGACACAACCCTAGCTGTCTTACCAGTAGTCTTGAGTCATCATTTTCAAGTTAGGCTATTTAGATATGCATTTTAACTACTTTTTTTTTTTAAATTTTTAACCTCAGTTCCTAGACTGCTTTGAAAGCTTCATCCCAACCACTGCTTCCAAAGCTTTGTTTGATGAGAATGTCTACACTAACCCCCCCAGAGTCAAGACTGGGGCTCTGCCAAATGTCTCGAGTAATGCATCCTAAAACTAACAACAAGCGCAGACCGCACTTGGCTTCACCCCTGCAGAGTGGTACGTTTTAAACCTGAATCTTCATAAGGGCTCACAGTCCATCCAAGAATTATCCTATATAAGACTAGAGAGTTAAATATCCTACATGATACTATGAGCTAATAAGCAACAGGGACTTGGCAGAGTTTCACTACATAACATTTGTTTCCTTCAAAGATTTATTTTTACAGGGACCACACACATCCAAAAGGCTTTTCAATAGCCATGCTGGTGAGCCAAAGGCAGCTGAGCTGCTGGGGACATGAGTAGAGGAAAACCTCACTGCTCATCATGGCCCACCAACCATCTGCAGAGGCTGCTCAGACTCTGAGGTCAGGGGACTGAACTGTTCTACAGAATGCATCACTGTGAACCCCAGAGGCAAGAGCTAGAGCACTGAGGACAAACAAACCCAGGTTCCCTGGCACAGGCTCCAAGGCACCTCCAGCACCTGGCCAGCACAGGCCTCCTCACTCTCATTCCTCCTGCAGCCCTGGGAGATCCCTTGGTCCTCATGTGAATCTGCTAAAATCTGGGGAAAAGGCCTCTACATCCTCTGCAGGATCAACCTGAGGGTGCTGCAAAGGAAGAATATTATTCTGTATGAATAAATCTCTTAAGTATCTGTAAGTGATGCAATTCAGTCACTCGCTGAAGACATTCTCATTGCATCTGGATATAAGACTTAAGTCATCCAAAAGAAATACCTCTTGTACTACATTTCACTGACTCATTCCCTCTCTACTATAAGCAACAAATAGTACAATTAATAAGTCATTCCCAGCTGAAAGTGAAGTCCCTGGAACCAAAAAAACAAAGCACCATCCCAAGCCCATTGTCTGAGCCATGGCAGATGCAGTGGGCTTCACAAGCTGAATGTTGGTGGCAGTTCAGTGGCAGCATTTTCCCCAAGCAGCAGCTTGCACAGCTTGCACAAAGCTCTGGACATCTGCCACGCGGCTCATCTCCGCCCTGGAGAACTTGCAGAACCCCAGAGGTTGTCAGGAGGCTTTTTGCTGACCCACGCTCTGGTGATATATAGTCTGCAAGCCCTGGCCAAGGTCATGACGAATGGAACCGCAGGAAATCCAGATGTCTCCCTTTACTGAGGTCACCCATTGGCTGCATCACGCTAGTCAGGAGGTTCATGGCCAAAATTTTAAACAATTTCTTGATAAACATTGATTATACAGTAATTCTAACTGGACACCGATGACCAGTCTCTCACAAAATGCCTACTGAAAGTAACGTGGGTTTGAGGGACTTTTCTGAACGAATAAAATCACAAAGGAAGAATCTCAAAGCCATCAACAGGATCATGTCATGTTCAAGTTGGATATGCAAGTGTTTCCTATCAAACATAGATCCTTTCTGTCACTTAGTGTCAGATGGAAGGTGACACTGGAAAGGAGACCCAAATGTCCTGTCTTATGACCTTAGAAGTCTCTACAGCAGACTACTTCAGACTTCACTTACACCAGAGATCCCACTCAGCCAGCATCTCTGCATCAGTGCAGCCACAGACCAAGTCCATCAGGGGCTGCAGGATTTTAGTTATCTCCTACGCAAATAGCTTCTCATTACCAGTTAACGAATAGGTGCAACCTACAAGACTAAAAGTTTAAGCAGAAGACAAAGATGTCTTTGGTGGCCTTAGGAGATGTTAAGTGCTTTTGAGCTCTGACAGAATATTCAGCACTGTGTATAATAACATAGCCACAATAGGAGGGCAAGTTATACCAACTTAGAGTTGACACCTATTGCAGGCTCATTATTAATCCTGGGGTTAAAAGAAAACTATCCGTCCTGCTAAACAGGCAAGGACTATGGGCCTGCAAATGTTGTATAAATATCTTAAGATCAGGATCAGAAATCAGGTAGAAGTTGGAATTCAAGGGCTTTTGGTTTTGAAACCCATCCCATTCCTGTGCCTACAGAAGTCTCTGAACTAGATAGGATTGCTGAAAGCAGCACCTAAGGGGTCTAGACAGGTCTATATTCATCCCCACGTAGTCTTTGGAGCAGGATCTGCACTGGTAGAGGGTTCATGTGCCGGCACGGGCAGTGTTTGTGCCAGCACATCTGGCCCTGGCTCAGCCCACGATGCCGGAAGCTCCCAGGGAAGCTGCACGGCCCAAGGAAACCTGCCTCTTGGCAGAGATGAGTAATCAGTATTTAGAGCTGGGATTCTGGCTGAGCTCAGCTGCTGTGCAGCTCAGCCACACAGCCCAAGTAATTGGCATTCAGCTTGCTCACCTCCTCAGCAGCTGCGGTGGAGGCAGCTCACAAAGGTTTTACACTCTAGGAAAGGGAACGTTCTTGTGCTGCTGTTTTGTTTTCAGGGAATTCTTCCAGTTCATTTGTATCCTAAAAATTCAGGGAACAGTAATAAATGTGTTTTTTTTTCCCCCTACGGCTGCAGATGCCGTTTAGCTATATCTCCATTGTTCTTGCCCTGCCTATCTGCAAGGCGGGTATTGGCCACCTTTGTTTTGCATCTGTGTTGAAATTCAAAGATAAACTTTGTAAGGAACAAAAAAACTCATTTAGCAGGATTAAAAGATTTATCTGACCAAAATCTCACACAAATTAGAATTCACAAGCCCAGCCACAGACTGTTGTTCAAACATTGCTGAACTGAGATTCCTTGTCTGCATAGCTGCAGTCTCACACTGTAGAGGCATGAGCTCACTGCAGGCAGAGTAGAAAGAGTAAAACACACTAGCACCAGATCAGGACTGACATCTTCAGGCACATTCCTCCATTACCAAGAGCCAGCAGCAAACTAAGCTGAACCAAACTGATTCTGCTCCCCCACATTTATTAGCAGCCTTTGCAAGGACTGGACTCCCACAGGCTGGAAGCCACAATGTCCCATCTGCTTTTAGAACAAGTCACCCCTGAGCATTGCAAACATGAGAAGGAGGCAAGCTCCAAACACGCGGTGACTTGTAAAGCACAGGCTTTATCTTTAGGTTATTCTGGCCATTTTCACTGCAGAGCAGCTCCAACTCAAGATAAATGTTACTGCTTACTGCTCAGGGATTACTCATTCTTCTTCATTACAAAACGCTCCCAATCTGGAAAAGTTTGTGAACCAAGGCTTAAGTGAAGAGGAGAGCAGAAACTGCACCAGAACATCATGATTAGCATCAAGCATTAGTATAAAAGGGACTCCTGGTCTCCCACCTGAAGGTGCTTTCTGCACTGGAGATTCAGGGAGTAATCAGAACCAGCTGAGCCAAGACTCAAATCCAAAGACAGCAGGAGTTCAGGCACCAGCTAAGCAGGCTTCTGGTTTTGAGTACGCAGCTCCAAGCAGTTATTGGTCACCACAGAGAGAACTGGAGCCAAAATGCAGCCATTTGAAAGCCACAAAAATAATATGAATATTTCCTGCAACCTCAAACCCACTCAAACACACAAGCCCTTGGAGCCACTTACCATTGAGTGTCTCACTGTGCTTGTGACAGTAATTCTCCTCCCAACATTAATTTGATGGCAGCCTTTACATGGTGTGTGTAAGGGGCAAGATTTTAGTGGCTCAAGTTAAACTCAACTGTTCAAATGCTTCTGTGGGGCAAAAAAAAAAAAAAAAAAAAAAAAAAAAAAAAAAAAAAAGTCAGGTGCAACCCTCATTAGCTATAAGAAGGAATCAGAACTAAACTTTCCCAAGGGCATAGTGGGTAATAACCAGGCACACTGCAGGAAGAGGACAAGGCCATAAATTCTAATTACTACTTGACTAGGCAGTGCTCTGCACTGACCTTCATCTCAGGGTCAGGAAAGGTTTTAATCTTCATAGGTTTTACCAAGTAGCCATAGAGTGAGGCAATGCAAGGGCCACCCAAGCCCCTTGTTTTCTTCTCTGAGCCATGAAGTGCTCTGCTCCTCTGCTGAGCTGTTTTATTTGTTTTATTCCAGATCTAGAGATCCTAACTACTCACTGGCTCAGGTGACTTCGACTTAAACAATTAAAAATATTTCAGTTTGATCCCTACAGCTCTTAACCTCCAGAATGGGGATAGCACTGCTCAAATACATTTCTTACTCAGGACTGACTTAAGGCCCAGAACACAGCACAAGTGGTCCCTGGACATCCCCCCCTTATCCAATTGCGGTCACCCTGCAAGGACTGGTGTCCCAGGCCTCCCCACAGCAGACATGGGCTGAGGCTGTGGACGTTACCCCAAGAGCAGGTCAGGAAAGGCAGCGCTTGTCTCACTCAGCCCACTCATGGGCTGGAGGCTGAGCTGCAGTCTGTCTTGCCTTGCTTCCTGCCACTCTGCCCTCATCTGCTTTGAGATGTCCATTTTAGGCCTCTTCATGTCTCTTCTGTGGAGGTGTGAAAGGGCCAACTGCAAAGCGACAGGGAACATCTGGGAGCCAAGATCCAGCTGTGCTTTTAACCACAGCAGTCACAGCAGGGAAGTGAGGGTTGTCACTGGCACCCAGTGTCACAGACCAGCGCTGTACATTGGCTCCCCACAAAGCTGGCAGGAAACACCTCAACCCCTGCCAGGCCTGAGTGGGTGGCTCAGCGCACGCAGGGGAGGCCGAGGCAGGACCCCGAGCTCGGCCGAGACCTGCACCCCGCCAGGCCCCACACCTGCCTCTGGCCAGCGGCTCCCGGACAGCAACGGTGCCACCCGGTGGCAAAACTGAGCAGAGGAGAGCGGAGGGGATCCTCACCACAGCATCACCACAGGGAGCAGGTGCCCCTGGGGAACACCTGGGCTGGTCCACAGGGAGTTGTGGAGGAGGATGGCCAGGCAGGCTGGCACGGTGTGCTCGTGGCACCGCCACTGTGGCCAAAAGCCAAAAGACTTCTGTTTTGGCAGACACAAGAGCTTGGCCATTTCTTGAAGAAGCTGCAAATGCAATGAAGACATGGACCTCCTCTCCTTCTTCCATGCCCTGCTGTTCCCACTGTCCCCATCGTGTCTGCAGAGCAGCAAGAGGCCAGGCTGCAAAGGACCTTGGCCCTCACCAGTGAGGCAGACACCGCAGCCCCATCCCGCACACGAGTCCAGCCCTTGGCAGGGACCAAGCCAACAGCCACACACCTGCTGCTCATCACAGCACACAGCGCCTGCAGAGCCTGTGCTATTTCTGGCAGGACACGATCAGTGCTCACAACTTCAGCTTTTCCTCCTGCCAGCTTATACTATACCTTGAGCCTCATGCTTCAACTTCCTCTTCATAATCCAGCTCCTAAAATTTGCTTATTCTCCGTACAAGTTTCAGCACAGACACACAACAGCTCAGTTTCAGACTCACCTGTGCCTGGTTCCAGGCTCCTAAGCTGGCCAGGACTCCTGTTATGCAGACATCACACAGGCAGTTTCACACACTGGAATCCATCTGCACATTGGGATTACCAATTTATCTTCTCTGAGCTGAAGGGAAACAAACAGCCTGGTTTCTTTTCCTTGCAGCCTCAGAAAAAGCAGCACTACCCTTGCTAAAGATGTACCAGCTTCTTATCATCTGAGCCATTTCTGAGAAACAAGCCCCACAGAGGGAATTTCAGCTTACTCAATATTGCACCGAAACACTAGCTCCAGTGTGACTTGATTCGTGCAAGGCTAAATGAAGCCTTTGCAGAAGCTAATTACTGTTTGTTTCATGTGGCCCATTGGGTGATGGCTGCAAGGAATCACTTCAAATGAGAAGCGACACCAGGCACATGCTGGTGCACTGGGGACAGTTCCCTTCCTTCCACACAAGGCCTGTTAGACCAGCACAGACAGTTGGCTGAAGGCCTTAAAAAGCAATAGAAACCAAGTTATCAGGTGCTTACATTTGAGGATGCCTGACCTCTTCACAAGTGGCCTCCTCAGCTCCCTTCCCATAGCAGCAGTTAAAGGCAGTGCCAGCAGATGGCAACCCAGGAAGAAGTTTCACTTCGTAATGGCCCTTTTGAGTCATGACAGCAAAAAGCACCTTTCCTGCTTCTGCAAAGCTGCAAGAGGATCAAAAAGTTTCTGCTCATTGCAATTCATATCTGAAGGGGATTTGAGGTTAAAGCAAATACTTGAATATTCTAGACATTTTCCAAGTCCCCTGCCTAGGGCTTCCCTTTCAGAGATCCCTCCTGTGTGCTGTTCAGTACTTCTGTCATACCTGACTGCTCCCCATCAAGCAGTGCTGAGGCCCTGGTTAAGTTTTGTGCAAACAACCTTGAAGAGTAAAGAGTACTTTAACACCTGGAGTCGCTGTAGATTTTTAGAGACCATTAAGTAGAAGGCCTGATGATCCCTGCAGCAGCAAGAGCCTCTTCAGTAGGAACAAGGCTCTATTTCAGCCCAAAGCCGAAGGGTCAGGATATGCTGGCGTCCAAGGCCAGGCTTTGGTGATTGCAGTGCAGAGAGATTAAATCAACTGCCTTCCCAGCACTCCACTGTACCCTCAGCAAAGGCACCACTTCAGGAACTCCAGCTTCCCTGAGAAGCAAGGAAAAATTGATCAGCATCCCTATACATGAACCCCACCAGAGAAAGGTGACCACTGCGGACCCATGAAACAGAAGTGAGAGGCCTGGCAAGGGAAGAGACCCCAGCAACACCCAGCTAATGCACAGGGAGGGACACGAGGTGCCAGCCACTGACCTGCTGATGGAGCTGGGGCTCTTAATTAGGCTCTGGAGTGGCTGTGTTGGAGGGCTGCTTTCCACCTCCTCACCCAGGGAGGAGATTAGCAGTGGTTTTATGCTGAAGAGCTAGTAATTTTAAGGGATACAATTAGATTTGGGAAAGGAACTTATTAATATTCATCTTTGCTTCTATAAATACATTTCTAATCCACTGAAGGATTTAGCAGGCTGTGGATGTTGGAGGTACCACTGCATGCACTGGACTTGTTAAGGGGCAGGAGCTGCAGGTCACACAGGGGTGAGGGCAGCAGCAAACCCTGCTGGGACAGCGATGGGCACGGGCTGCCCAGCTGCAGAGGCCGCAGTAACTGGGGTTACACTGACCCGAGAGCTCGATGCACCCCAGGACACGCTCACACAGAAGGTCTCACTAGCAGCTGCCACGAGCAGCAGTTCTGGCTCCATCTCGAGCAAACTCCCTTCTACCTCAGGCCTCTCATACCAATTTTAAGTTATTCACCTTTAACAGAGGTTTCTGAAGAGTACCATTACCTCCCCTTATCCCAAAGGGAGGCAGAGAGCAAATACAACCTGGGCTAGAGCTACACACAGCAGTGACTGGCCCATACCAATTGCAGCCCCAGCAGCAGAGCGTTTATTCTAACTCCCCTCTTACAGAGGTACTGGTGCTGCCAAAGCACCACGAGGGACAAGGGACCCATGAGCAAAGCAGATTTACAGCACACAAGACCTAAGGTCTTAAATACAGGCGTAAGGTTTCCAGAAGGCTAAAACAAGCAATTCACAGAAGTAAATACGTCACCACTTAGACACCATCTACCATACCAGTAGCTAGAAGCCTCATCCCAGGTCAGGGTCCTTTTACACTCTGCACACCAGCTGTAAAGAGTCATAGGGTAGGTAAAACTGAGGACAAGCAGTCCTAAACTGATCATTATCATTGGGCTAAGACAGTACCAGAGGAAAGGTGCTACCACAGCTTCATTGCAGACCTGGCTGCTCCATTTCTTGGTCTAGAAGCACTCTAATGATTCAGAGCAACTTCAATGAAGGACTTACTAGCAGAAAAAGCATCCTTTGGAAAAGGAAAGGGGCAGTAATTCCTTCCAGCATTGGATTTGTTTCTGGAATAAGCAGCTCATTACCTCAGCCCGTGGCAGAGGCAGCAAGTGGCAGCCATCTGGAGGGGCGGGTGGCCTGGTGCCAGCAGCGCTTTGATGCCACAGAGGAGCTGCAGAGCAGCAGTGGGTTAGGGCAGCGAGCAGGAGCACAGCTCAGGCACAAGGGGAGCAAGGCGAGGGGCACATAAGAAAAAGCTAAGGAACAGAAAACTGCCTTAAGAGCCTAAGGTCTGACTGTGATAAGCAAGCAGATGTTTGAAACAACTATTTCCAGTCCGTTTGCTAGTATGAAGATAAGGAAAGAGGTTAGCAAACCACAAAGCATGAAAAGAAAATAGAGGCTTAAGGAGCTTTTCAGGAAAGCACTGAACCGAGTACACTAAGTGAGGAAACCCCAGGTCTGTTCCAGAGCAGAAAGAGGATTTTCCTCTCAGAGCACGATGTTGTAGTGTGACAAGCAGCAATGCACCAACATAGCTGCTGCCTATCACACGGAGAACTGGCTCTTGCTGGGTACCTAAGTTTAAAAATAAAAACAGCAACAAAAACAGCAATAATAACAAAAAAATTACCACCTATTAAAAAAATCTCAAAGTAGCAGCTCTGTTTGACTCCAGCAAAGCAAAGCTCCCAAAGCTCATCAAGCACCTGCCTGTGCTCACCAAGGCCCTACCTAACTTTGAAGCCCATGCTTGTCCACCAGGATTGGCTAAGAGCAGGGGCCAGGTGGGGCACATCAAAGGAAACTGGGCAGGATAATTTGCCCTGGTTTTCCATGGTACGTTTGAGTACTGGGCTGTAGTAAACAAAGTGAAATGTTAACAGGGCCCTAGGTTTGTACTAGCCACACGGGAAGAAGTTTGTTTCTCTGTCGTGGGCTCTTCTGCTGGGAGCTCTCTGCAGGGCAGTGATGCTCATCTGCCACACAAGGGCATTGCTAAGCCCGTGGCTCATGCTCCTGGAAAAGTCAAAGCTCCTGAGTGTCTCCCACTGCTCTGCTTCCCCCTTTTTCCTCCTCTTTCCCTCAGGCTCCTTAAAAAAGTTATTTGAGTGTTTAGGAGGCTGCATGTGAGAGTCACGCCAGCAGTCAGCTACAGCTCTGCTGCCCTTTCTATTGAGGCCTTTCTGCAGACGCCGGGGAGCACAAAGCCGTCTCTGTAAGGCAAACGTGCAAGCTGGTTTGAGATTAAAAAAATGCTCTTTGCCCAAAGGAAAATGTGCTACCGTGGGCTGATTCTAGGGAGGAAATGTCCTGTCACCAGATGATCAGGAGGCCACCAACAAACACTGCTGTGGTAGCCCCAGGCTCACAGGCTGGGTTAGGTCAGGGTCCCCTGGGCCTGTTTGTCCCAGACACAGCTGGGCAGCTGCTTCTGGGGCTGCTGACAAACCTACGGGGATGATACCTGGGCAATAACCTCCCCATAGGTTGTTTCTTAACCTTAGATTGTTACTGGTTCTTCCATGCTGTCAAGTTTGGGTTTTTTTTTTAATTTTATAAATAACTCTCTTTTTTGGGGTCATAAGATCCTTGACAGTACCCAGAAACTATGAATCCTAGAGGTTAGTTAGAGGCTTTCTGGCATTCCCTGTACAAAACAGTTGTTAGTGGATCCTCCTGTTTATTCCAGCTTATTGAAGCTCATGGCTGTTTACAAGGGAGTATTAGCACCAAATAAAACATAATGGGATATGCCTGAAGATGTGGTTGGTATTTTTGGCTTCTAGGATGTCAATCCATTCTTTCTCAGTGGCGGAAATCTCAAAGGAAATGAAATTGCTCTTGCTGGGAGAAATATCAGCCAGATCCTGCACCCAAGAGCTGAACAAACCCTCCATCAATATATGGATTATACAGATGTAAATGGAAACAGTGTGGTTCTGCCCTCTGCATCTCAGACACTGCTCTGAGCCCAGAGATGGCTGGCGATAAAAAATGAGCCTTTGAATGACTCGCTCGCAAGGCCTGCCCACGCGGTCAAGGAAGCTGAGGAGCTTCTGGATACGGTAAAAGCAAAGCCTCAGTGCAAGCCCCGGCTGTTTCTATTATATGAACCCAAACTTTGCTGACCTAGGAGACAAGAAAGCTTGAGAATTTGGAGTGTTTCAAGCAAAAAAAAAGGAGTTTGCAGACTCAAAGATTTTGCTTTGTACTTTCTATCTTTGCACATCCCACTAACTCAGTCACTCCATTACACATTAGGATCACAAGTGGTGAGTTTGACAACTAATCCAACGCAACAGGAAAACTTAGATGACAGAAGCAAGCAAAGCCAAGTCCCCAGAGGAACAGTGATTCCAGCTGGCTGTCTCAGTCCAGGACTGGCCAGGACAAAATTCGTGGACATTTTCTCCTCCCATTGACCTAGCAGCTATTTGGGAGCAGCTGATGCAGCAGCAGGTCCTTTTTAAGTCCAACTTTTGGAGTCCTGGATTTTAGCTGTGCTCTCTGCTGCTGCATCTCAGTGGCTCTGCACTGTGCGAGCTACAGACAGTTGCCATCCCAGCCCAGTTCCCTGCTTGGCAGTTCTTCCATTCTCGCTGCCGCCCTCTGCTAGTGCCACCAGTACCTGTATTCTATGTTTGCTTCCGTGTCCGTTCTCTCTGAATCTTACTCATAACACAGGTAGTCATGGACAGACTGGCAGATTCCTGGTTGGACTATGCAGGTTTGTTATCGACCACCCCTGGGAAGGGGGGCAGTGGCCTGGAGGTGACTGTGGGACCCTCGAGTCCTCCTGAGATCCCACTGGGAGAGCCCAGCCGCGGTGCAGGGCCAGCAGCCACAGCACCACACTGCCAGCTAATGAAAAAAGTAAAATAAAATCCAAACTT
>JAUBOD010000222.1:5072404-5085250 GCA_032353885.1 Nothura maculosa | reverse complement strand
AGTTAGGAAGTAGGGAAGATTATAATCCCTCTAAGTGAACTGTGGAGCAAAAATATAATAGGGGAAAAAAGTGACTCTTTACAGCTTTCACTTAAATTCATGCAGAGCTTCTAGTGTAGATTAGACATGAGATTTGAAGGGATCTGTCCCATTTTTCCCCTTTCAGAGGGTGGTGACTTACATGGCTAGAGGTTGGAAGCTTGCAAACGTGGTGCTTGGCTTGTGTCTGTGTCTCTAACTGCTGAGTACTTAACTTGGCAACCTTGCTGGCTTTGCAAGAGAAGAGCGAGGCCAAAAGTCAAAGCACGAGGAAAATTGACCCCTCAACAGCAACGTGATTAAGAGCTTTGGAGCAGCTGTACTGCCTTTAACAACACACGTGTGTACACCTTTCCCTGCCACCCTGTGATGGAGATATCTATACCTCTACACACAGGTGCGTGTGCGCACAGACGCGCGCACACCCCTTTACACTATCAAATACTTGAGAGAAGATTTTGGCCTCTGTATTTCTACATCTTTGATAGAGCAGCCTTCACTTGCTCAGACCTTTCTTCCAGAAAAGGGAGAATAATGCCACAGGCCTCTCCTTAAACACACCTTTCTCTGAAATTTCTCTGAAAAAGCCTGGAGTAGATGAGTCTTTGCAGTCAGTCATTCTCATGGTTCCTTTGTGCTTCGTGGTCTCCTCCAGCGCAGCCTTGGTGACACTGGAGTCACCAGCTCTTTGTGTGTGTCCCTGCTGCCCCAACAGCTGCATTGCAGGGACCAGTGTCTGTGGTGCCTCCTGTGGTGGAGCAGCCAGGCTGCCCCTCTGCAAGTGAATTGTTTTGGCTGAGGGCTGAGCCCCTCTTCAGAGGTGGGTTTGTCTCCTGCAGGGAGCTCTCACTCTGTTCAGTGGAGATGCTGGGTGATGGCTCTGCTCTCAGCAGAGCTTTTAGCCTCTAGGCCTGTGTTTGTGGATGTGCCTTATGCTTTTGGCATGTGCCTTATGCACATGTGGTAACACTCTGCCCCTGAAACCCTCTTCATGGGGGTGCTGCATGACCCTGAGCCCCTGGCTTTGACCTCGCACATGGAGGAGGGCCCTGCTGCAGGTCCTAGGTACTTGTGTTTCTCTAAGGGCTGCCTCGCTCCAAAGGAAGTTTTGAAGCAGTAACTAGGGAGGGCTGCTGGAAAAGCGACCCTGGTGTCTGTTAGCAGAGCTGCTCTGGCCTTACCGAGGGCAGCAGTGAGGGAGACTGAGCCACAGACTATTGTGTAACTATTGATCAGCTCCTGGACTTGGGAGAACAAGTCCTTGGTAGCTTAAGAAGCAGGTTTGTGTTGCAGCAGGATAATGCAGCCTGGGCAAGGACCTGACGGGACTGCTGGTGCCTCACTGCTGTGTTGTGCTCCTCAGCTGCTGCGACTCTGTCTGGTTCTGTGTTGTTAAAGGGGCTGTTGCAAAGAGCCCAGCCCTGCTGCATGGAGGCCTGAGCCTGGAGTGAATTGGCTATTTCCTGGGCAAGCAGTTTGCAGGCCTGGCTGCAGCCCCTTGTGCTGATGTGGTGCCCACTTTGTGGTGAGGCCATGCAGGGGCTGGCAGTGGAACCACTGCTGCTCCGGAGGCTGCGAGGAGCCCACGGAGCCCGTGGTCCCCTCGGGATGGGCGATTCCTGTGCTGGGCTTGGGCGCAGGTAGCGGATAGACGGACACCTGCTGGCTCGGCAGGCACGGGGACATGGCAGGGCAGCGACCTGGGACCTACGGGGGTCTGTCCCTGTTCTAGCAGGGCTGTCACGCTGCCCCATGGACCTCTCCTGCCCCACCATGGGCCTCTCCTGCCCCCCACCATCCTCCAGCATTTCCAGAGCTGGAAAACGCTCCTGCGATGGATTTGATCCGTCTATATTCATGTCCCTAACAGCCCTTGCAGCAGCATGCTGGAGGTGCACAGCTCTTTCTAAAGTCTTTTAAATTGTAAAATTCATCCATTATGGAAGGTAATTATTATAAATACTGTAGAGAAAATGGGCCCCGCTGGCGCCTGCGGGCAGCACGAGGCTGCAGGGCTCCCGTTCCCACGCCCGCGCCGGGGCACCACGCTGGGCCCTGCAGCCGCCTGCGCCTCGCGCCACTTGTTCTGTTGAGCTCTCAGCTTCCCCCTCTCGACACGCTGCTGCTGGGTACCTGATTTATAAAATTATGCTGTCAAATACAGCTTGATGCATGGAGGATATTCAAAATATAAATCCAGACCTATTCTTCTATGTAATTGCTACTTCCATGATGGAGGGAGATGAAACCCCTGGAATGGGGCCTCTCTGGCTTAGCAATAAGAGTGGAGTTCAAATTTTGCAGGGCAAGTCTGTGTCTGGAAAGGGTAGTGGTTGTGGCAGCATCAGCCCCAGGCCAGGAGTGCAGCCAAGGCAGTTACTGCGATTCGGTCCTCTCCGAGTGATGGGAAATCTGCGGGAGCAGGAACGTATGTCCCGCTCCTCGTGGGTTTGTGTCTGCGTGCGCCGGATCCGCTCGCAGCAGCGTTCACATCCCCGGCGCTGCCTCTTGCCTTTGCTGGAGCCAGCCAGGCGTCGCCGTTGGCAAAGCGCCGGGTGCCGGGGTTCCCGCCAGGACAAGGGCTGTCGCTGTTCCCGTTACAGCCAGGGCCGTGCTCGACTTTGTGCTGCTGGATGAAACAGCCCTTTTCTGAGGAGGTGAAACACCCTGGGATAATGAAAATGAGCAGACCCTCTAGTCCCTGCTCCCTCCCTTCTCCTGATTTGGTTCAAACTCTGCAGCTGTGGAACCCTTTTGTGCTTGGGCTCTGCTCTGGCTCACAGAGCACACAGTGTTTCTCCGTGCACGTGTCTGCCCTGCCTCCTTCCCAGTGCATCTCCCATCCCCAGGAAAGGGCCATTGTCCTTGTACAGCTTTCCAAGGCACTTGGCTTCGGGAGCAGCGCGGGAAGCCCTGGCCCTGCCCTGTTACCTGGGCTGCTTTGGTGGCTCTGGCTCAAGAGCAGCTTCACGTGAGCAGGTTGTGCCCACGACCATTAGCAGCTCCCAACGGGGCCACCCTGACTGGGGTCGGTGCTCGTAACCCGTCAGACCTGGTGCTGTTCATAAATGTTTATTATCAATAGGCAGCTGGAAACGTTACATCTGAAAAGGTAGAAACACCTTGAATTTCAATAGGCTTACATTTTCAGGAAAAAAGTTAAATGCTTTTTTTCTTCTTTTTTTTAGTTTACAGTTAAGCTAAAAATGCACATAAATAAATAATTTTATTATATACACTTCTATTTTACACGTTATGTGGCAAATGACATGGAGTCTGACCTGTGAACAGAAAAGATAAAGTAGAAAAGTAGATAAAATGAAGCTTTTTGCTTTTTTTTGCCTTTGTTGCTCCCCGGCTCCCTTTGTGGGTGCCCGTGTCCTCCCTTGCCCATCGCATGGGTGAAACTACAGCAGCCAGGAGCCCTTTTGCCTGGAAGGGCCCATAACATTTTTGACCAAAACTAAAAGAGAAGAGAAAATGCACGTTTTATTCTGAGAAGTAAAGTGTGACTTGAAACTATGATTGGATGGGAAGTCATTCCTGTGATGGCTTTTCATGAAGGTTTAATTTGATACTGAAACTTGATTGCTTAAGAACCTAAAGTAACTGCCCCCAGCGCCTGGTTCTCCAGGGCCTGATGTGCGGAGAAGAGGTGGCCCTGGTGCCTGTGGCTCCCTCTGCCCCGAGGAGCCCCAGCCCTCTGCTTCCCAGAGCCTCCTCCTAAAGAAAACTCTGCAAAACCCCCAAAATGCTGACCAAGATGCTCCCCTTGCTCCAAAACAGCTATTTATTGTCAAAAGGCCTTTCCTTCCCTTGCTGACGGTATCACAGCGTTCAGCCCGAGTTGTGTGCGGCAGGGCTGAGCCTGTGGCTTCTCCTGGCCATTCTTGCCACCCTGGAAAGGGTTTGAATGGGGAAAAATCCCCCAGGGAAATGAAACAAGCTGGGCTGAAGGTGGCTGTAGGAGCCCGAGGGGATGCGTGCTGCTGTTCTGCAGAGCTCCTGGGTTGGGGATTGGAAAGAGTCTTTGGGTCAAGGAGGAATCGTTGGGTCGATTGCCTCTTGACGCTGTGGGGTTGGAGCTAGGGTGGGATTTCTGGTTTGGGATTGTTTTTTGGCTTGTTTTTGCCCACTTTGGGAAAACACTGAAGGTAAAAGAAGTTTAATGCACTGCTAGATGCTGTGAGGATGAAGGATGAGGTGCTGCTCCTGCCTTTTAAGTGGACTTCTTTTGTTTTAAGAATCATTCTTGGCCACTTGTTTACTCCAGCATTAGCTATTCCGAGTGGTGGGATTATGTGAACTAAATATAAATGACTTGTTTGTACAAAGTTATGATCTGAAAAGGGGAATGTAGGAGCGTGAAAATCAAAACATTTTCTCTCTGTTTGTAATATCCTTAATATAAATTTTTAATATAATCTGTGGCTGGCCTTGAATGCCCCCCACCTTCTCCAGAAAACAACCTCACAAATCCAGTAATGCATGGTTTTACAGCAGCTGAGTTTTAAGTAACGAGGTCTCTAACAACTACAGATTATTTTGGCTATATTTTATTTTAGAAGCTTTGAGCTGTGGCTTTGAGCTGCCGCATGGGACTAACGTAGCGCTCACCCCCAAACCCAACCCAGGCGGACTCTCTTCCTGCATGAATGCAATATATTTTTTTTTGAGACTTCATCCTTTGCCAAAGGAAAGTAGAAGTATCCAAAGGAGGCTGCGACATCCCAGGGGAAGAGGAACACACTGGGAACAGCCAGAGAAGAGCAGGAGCCTGTGCAGCTTTGTGGGTCCCCTGGAAAGAGACCCCAGAGACAATCGGGCACTTGCACCGCTCACTCGCACCCTTTAAAAGGTAAGGTGTAAGGGTTTATATCTGAATATATTTTTTTAAATAGTCTTGAATATTGGTAATGGCCGATGCTGCTGGAAATTGTTACAGGTCCTCCTAGAAAAGGAGGAGGAAACCAGGAGAGTAAGAAAAAGTGACAGTGAGATCCCAGACCCAAGAGCAAGGCAGGAGCAGAGCCCGGCGCTCTGCGCTGCTCTCCATCCGCTGCCGAGGTTCCTGCATCCCAGCTTTCCATGTGGAACACCCTCACAGTGCTCCTGCAGGTAAATCCTAACTGGAGCTAGTTTTAAGAAATAAAAGTAGGTACTACTGCTACTTGTGTTAACTACTTAGAGTACATATAGTGCCTTTAATCAGAAGATCTGAAAGTGCTTATAAATAGTGAATGAACCTCCTACGAGGTAGGTAAGTGTTATTATCCCTATTTTATAGATGGAGAAACTGAGGCGTTAGAGAGGCAACGTGACTTGCCCAAGGTCACAGGTGAGTTGGTGGCAGAGTTTGGAACAGACCCCAGAAATGCAGTTTTCCAATCCCATGCTCCAGCCCCTGTGCATGCTGCTTTGTAGGGCCACATATACAAATAGTCAAATATTTACAAATAGACCAGCGATGAACTTAAAAATACCACTATTCAAATAATCTGCAGGGACACACGACTCTAATTTCTGGTTTTTGAAACACCCCCTTCAATCCCTGATCTGAGTACAAACACCTCCTGGGGCTGTGTGGGGTCCTGTCCCTGGATGTCACTTGTTAACGTCCGAGCGCTGATGCCTTTCGGGTGCCCTGCTCTAAACAGACAGGTGAAAATGGCACTAGAGGGGGGCTAATAAGTAATCAAGCAACTTCAAGTGCAGGAATTCTGAAGAAAGGGCAAGTGCTCCAGAGCTGAGTTATTCCTAACTGCAAATTCCTTCTGTGTGTTCCAGGACTGTCACTGGAGCACTCAGGCTGAAGGCCAGGCACACCCTGCACACATGGAATCACTGTGGTGGGGAAGGAGCTTCAACATCATGGAGTCCGACAGCTCAAGCTGTCGCTGCAAACGCACGGCTGGCCCGGCCGCTCCTGCACACGCTGGGCACAGAGGTAGCTCATTCCTTTCTCCAAAGGGAAGAGTAACTTGCACCACTACGTGTTTTCCCTTTCAGCAACTGAAAATAGAAAAATGCTAGTGAAATCCCTAGCGCTGACTGCAAGTGAATTTAAGCCAAACAAATTCACCGTTTCTGGCGCGTTGTTTTTAACAAGGTGCTGCAGTTTTCCTTCCCCAAAGACCCTGTTCAGGCCTGCTAAGGCTGCTGTTCGTTCATCAGCTGCTCTAATGCCTGTGGCTATCTGGGGGGTGGCTGTGGTCAGACAGATCTGGCCTTTCTGGGGTCCAGCTTGTCAGTTCTGCAGACTCCTCCATATATGTGCTAATCACTTAGCCCAATCAAAGATTTGTGTTAAACTGAGAAGCCAGCTCAGATGAGCGCTTATGAGTCATGCAACAAATCCCACAGGAGCCCAGTGCAGCGGCCCCGTGATGCACGTGTCACCCAGCAGAACGATCAGGAGGGTCTGGGGTGCAGCATTATCCATCGCTCCATTGAAATGTACCAGTTCCTACCCTGCCCTTCCTGTGCACCGCAGATGAATATGATTTGTGCTGGTTGCACAGGAAGGATTTTCACATTTTAGTGAGTCATTCCCACTTGTTGGGGAGGAAATAACTTGGGAATTGCTGGCCCTCCCTCAAGGAGAGCTCCCACGTGGCTGGGGGCATAGGTGAGGCATAAAACAATGCAGACTTCTCCCTCTGTCCCCAGTAGCAGCTAATGTTTGTGTTACCAGAAGTGGCTTCAGTTGCTTGGGTTTGAGACTTGAGGATGTTCCTGGGCCTGCATTGAGAACTGCCGTCGGTTCCTCCTGCCCGCAGCTCTGTGGTGCGGGCGGCTTCGCTCTCAAAGCCCCCTCAGCTCCCCGGCTCCGTCTCGCCAGGGCTGTGACCCAGCAGCTGCTGGGGGCTCCCGCGGGCACCCAGTGCCCTACTGTGACTCGCAGCCCCAACGGGAGCGCCCAGCAAGGGCCTTTCCCTCAAGAAGGGAGCCGGGGTTAAAGCTCCGGCAAAGTGTCCCGGATCCGTCTCTGCCCGTGAGCTGCTGGGCCATGGACGGGTTCCTCCTGCCACCCCTCTGTGCTGCCACCCCTGTGCCAGCTGTGACCCGGCTAAGCACAGGCGGAGGCTCCGTGAGCAGCCACAGCCCTGCTCGGAGAAGAGCCACGTCAGGGAGGCCTCGCCTGTGCTCAGCTCCTCTGCACGGGGCCTCTCATGGGGATGGAGCCTTCGCTGGGAGCTCGGAGCCGGTTTAACCTCTCGGGAGGTGCTTGCGCAGGCTCTGAGGTGCCATGAGGTGCCCCCAGCGCAGGGAAAGCTCCAGCAGCAGGTGCCTAACGGGGCAATTCGAGTGCTCTACCCAAGGACCCGGGCAAGGAGCAGCCCACATGGTCAGGCCGAGTGGTGCCGTTGCTGACGGGCCCAAGCCCTGGCTCCACCATGAGGACAAGTGGCGCCTGATGGAGACAGGGGCCAGGACGGGAGAGCAGCTCCCCGGGTGCTGCCCCCTGAGCCTGGGCTGCCCTTCCCGAGGGAGCCGGGACACTGGCTCCGGGACACAGCAGTGAGGCCAGGTGCTCCCAGCGGAAGCTCAACCACCTCCTGCCTGCGGGAAACTGGCCTTAAGCAGCAGCTCGTGCCAGGCTCCAGCCCAGCATCAGAAGGTGCCTCTTACCCGGGAGGAATTTCTAGTGCCACAGTAGTAGGCAACCTTAAAATAATACATGCAACTGAATGAATTGTAGGCCATATTGGTTAAGGAAAATCAAAAAGCTGGTTATAACCTGAAATCCTTTCTAAGATGATCTTCAGTGTGATTCACAGCTCCCTGCTGAGCTGCTGAGCTCTGCTCGTCCTGTTGCACGCGGCGGGTGCTGTGCCGGGCTCGGGCACTGCGGCTGCGTCCAAAGGGAGCCCCGGGCTTCACAGTGACCTTAGAAATGGTGAAACCCTTAATGCAGCATTAGAGAGCGTAAAAATGTAAAAGATGCAGATGGCTATAAAAGAGGCTAATGTAACTAGAGCTTTACTCTTCTTCTTTTTTTTTTTTTTTTTCTCCTATGGACAAAGGAAATGGTACTGCTGAGCGAGGTGAGAGCAAACCGTTACAAATAATTAGCTAAGTTTTCTAGCAGGTGTTAGACAGCTTTACTTATAACCGCGTTGTAACATGGTCTTCCTGCCCGTCTTTCCACTTGTTTATAAACAAGTCGCAAGCATCTCCCCATGAGTCAAACACGTCTTCTGAGGAGTCTAAAAGTTTGGAGTTAGAGGAACAAATACTGGAAGCACAGTGAAGGGAGCTGGTACAAACCCCAGGGCACTCCTTGCTCTGGCCCGTGAGTCTCGTGTTCCCACTGTAGTCCACCTCATTGAGGTTAATTTCGCTTTTGGAGCAATTCTCTTCTCTCTGTCTATTGATCTGAGAGTATTTAATGTCTTGCCACATGTAGTGTGGCTGAATAACTCCGTCTGAAATGGTGTACATGGGCTCCGAGCTTGGTTCGGGTACGTGACCGTTCATCTTGGAGAAGAGCAGCCCCAGCCTCTTGAAGGACTCCTTCTTGGAGCTCGAGAGTCTCTGCATTCTGTTTCCATTGCGGATGAAGGAGCGCTTGCTGATCCCGTTGCTTTTGGGCTTCTCATCCACCACGTCAATCCCAGACATAGTTTTAATTAGAGCAGATACATTGAAATCTTTCTTTTTGTTGGCTACATTGAAAGACACGCTCTTGGCTTTGGGTTTTTCTTCAGTACCGTCCTCATTTGCATCATCCTTTTGGGACACCTCTGTGCTGCTGGTAGAGTAACTTCTCCTCTGGGGCTTCCTGTTTCCCAAGAGGTCAAGAACTTCATAGCGAAAGCTCGAGATGTCCTGTTTTAATTCCTAGGGCCAGAGGAAAGCGGAGTGAGGCACAGAGGCTTTCTCACATGAAAGAATGATCATGTTCCCCTGGGCGAATTGTTCAAAGTTATGTAAATGGCTGATACTAAATCACACTTTTAAGAATGCCACATAAATCTTTCATTATTCAGTGACAGGAAAAAAATGTATTGGTAGTTCTAAGAACCGGTGACCCTCCCACCATCTTTGTTTCTAAATGCTGTAGGACCAGCCTTCTCGACCAAAATCTGCCCCCAAGAGAGCAAATAAAGGTTTAATGATGTAATAAATAATGAGTGGCTGCCTGAATGGCCTGCATGAAATAACTGCTTACCATGGAATAATAGTTACCTTGAAATTTTCTTCAGTTAAACCTTCATTGGTTTTGGAAGTTCTTATCATAGCTGCAACGTATCTTTTCACCAGATTCCGGATCACTTCCTGGAAGGCGAAAGGGAACACGTGGCTCAGCCGCGGCTCCGGCCCCGCTCCCATGGAGCAGCCCCACGTCCTGCTAACAGGGGCTGTCCTGACCCCGCGCCTTGCGGGAGCCCCTTGCCCTTAGAGCAACGTCTCCCGCACTGAGCAAGCTCTTAGAGAGGCCTGTGTGACTTTTATCTTGCATGTTCAGTTTTTAAGCACAGTAAGGCAGTGTTTTGTACAGGTGTTTTGTGTGAAAAGCGACTAATTATGATAAACATCAATTCTTGTGATGTGCGCTGTTCAGAATACAGAAATTGTCTTAAATAATGCAAATTGCTGATTGTTTTTAACAGTAATAGCCTGAGACACAAACTAATGTTCTGGAGATTTTTCTTTTTCTTCCCAGAACACTGATGTAATGCATCATAGGAGTGCAAGTGCTGCAGCCAGGGCTTTTAATATACAGCTTTATCCTTTCGTAAGTTGAATTTAATGAGAATTTGATGACGGGCAGGCTAAGAGTAAACAGAAACAGCAAAATTGAGCACAGGAGCAGTTCTTCTTTCCTGAGCCTTCCAAACTGGAAGAAAATCCTGAGCCCTGTTTGAGCAGGGTTTAGGGATGGGAAGTGGGAAAAAAAAGGGGGAGGAAAAAAAGATAAAGGGAAACAAATCTGGAGGGTGTCTGGAAGGGCTGCAGAAAGGGGTGGCAGCAGGAGCTGCTGGGGCAGGCAGAGGGCGGCTCCGCAGCGCGGTTCGCACCGCTGCGGAGAAGGGGCAGGGCCGGGCTCACTACTGCGCTAGCGGCTGGATGATGCTCGAGTCTGCGACAAGCAGAAAGACGCTCTAGACAGCAGTGAGGGACCAGAAAGCACATGGGGAGGAGGAACGGCTGGGGATGTTACCTGGTAATGTTGGTTCTGAATCAGGTTGTCTGCGTGGCGCTCCTGCAATTAAGAAGGCACAGTTAGGTTATCCCTTCCATCCTGCCTTCCAGGCCCCCTGTGGCTGCCAGCGGGTTGTGCTCCAGCAGGGCCCCTCGTGTCCCGGGAGAGCTAGTGCTTACTGTGAACGTTTTGAGGTTTTCGTGCCTCTTCTGCTCGCTCGTGGAGGGGCTGCCTGGGCACAGCTGGGTGTGAATCCACTTGCAGAGGTACCAGACCGACTTGGGGCTCGGGATGATGTTAAAAGGAGGGGGCAGAGTGGCACCTTCGTCAAAATAACTCATCCAGAGCTTCGTCCGGGCAAACTTCCACTCGATGTCTGCGTGGTCCTAGGAGAGAAGGTAGCAGGTTAGTCGGATGCACCAGAGAAAGGACATGGAGCCAGGGATGATCACGGTGTCACTGCGCCCTCCTTTTTCCCCAAGCACAGTCCCCTCGGGCCGTGCTTACCAGGGCGGTGGGAAACGCTGCCACGTGCAAACACGGAGCGGTGCCGGAGCACCGCACAGCCAGGAGCAGCCACCTGCTGCAGCCCGGCCTCAGTGCTTCCCATTGGAATGTCCTAGTCCACCAGCAAAACCAGCAAAGAAATATTCCTTTTACTTTCTGTTAGCATTTCTGTTCTCACAGAGCATGGTTTCACCTGCCCAAATGCAATGATGTTCTTCACTGGAAAAAGATCCTTCATGGTTGCTGGTTCCTGTTGATTTGTTTGTTTTCACAGCCTCTGGGGATTCAGCCCGTGCAGACTCAGGCACAACAGAAACGTTTCTACAGGTCCTGTTCTCAGCTTGGTGTCTGCATTATCCTTGCACAGACGCAGGAGCTCTCGATGTCCCAGTGCTTCCCAGCAGCCCGGGCACCTGCCAAGCTGGGGAAGGCATCAGCCACGCTCCCCACTGCGCACGCAGGCACGAGGTCCCGTTTGTCACCAGAGAAGAAGGACTGTGGCCATGTGAGGCCCTCACAGCAACATTCCCCAAGCCCAGACACCTGCAGTCCAGCCTGTGCTATCAAAGGGCCCAAATCAGGGCAAAGACATCTCCTGGGAGCTGGGATTCAATGGGATCCAGGCTGGATTTCATGCTGTGTATTGGTGTTAAAACAAGTCACTGTTTCTTACGGTCTGCAGGAAATAGGATATTGAACAGAAAAGGAGGAGAAATCATTTGAATCCTTCCAGCCAGAGTGCTGAATGCTGTGTGCAATACTAGAGAAAATTAAAACAGTGAAGATGGATATTGTTATCAGGGACAAGTTTAGTGCTAAGCTGATGGCATTTTAGCTGCTTAGCATTTATGCTAACAGTATCTGACATGGGATTAAACCAAAAATGTGATTGTCGCTGCAAAGTAGAATTGCAAGGCAAGAGAAAAGGCCAATGCAAGAGATTTGAACTGTGCAGGAAGGCGCAGCCCCCTTGAATGAGCTGCTGAGGGCAGAGTGGGGCCTCGGGCTGATCCCTGCACTCGTGGTGCCTCTCGGAGCCATGTCCATGCACTGCTGCTGCTTCCTGTGCAGGCCTGGCCGAGACGGGCAGTGCGGCCTCTTCCCCGGCAGCCCCTCCGTACAGAGCTCGGGGTGCCCTTGGCTGCCTGTCCATCCGTGTGTCTGTCTCTGCTGCTGCAAGTTCTCTGGGCTGGCAAACTCAACCCCGCTCACTTGTGCACCTTGGTGCTTTTGGCCCCGAGCACATCAGGAGAGAGGCCCTGGCAGCGCCTCAGTGCTGGCGAGGCTCCCAAAACGGACGTTTTAATTTTCCTGCGACTGTCTTAGCGTGCCAGGAAGGTGCCGTTGCCGGAGCTCTCCTCGTGCTTCCAGCCGTGACATCCTGGGTGCGGACGGAGCCTTTGCCGGCTCTGCGCCCCGGCCCTCGTGGCCTCCCCAGCCCCGGGCCTCTGTGCCGGCTCCACATGTGGCCCCCAGGGACCATCAGCCGCCCTCCACACAGTCACTGCATCTCCCCAGGGCCACAGGGTCAGCATGAAGCTTTAGGTGAGTCCAGACCTGCATTGCATCAGAGCTCAGGCCCAGCCTGGGCAGTCCCTGGCTCAGCTGGGTTGCAGCCACCACGTCCTCCCGTGAGCTACGTGATGCAACATGCGAGGTGACAACTGTATTGTGGCATTTTCTTTCAGCCAAAGAAACAGGTCCATGTGCTCTGCGAGCGCAGCCCTGTGGATTTCATGATTTAAACCCCGGTTTGGGTTTTGCTGTCCCCCCTCTGAGCTCCTGTTGCTCTTGCTCCTGTCCCGCAGTGCCGCTCACATTGCAGCTACAAAGTGCTCTCCTTCCAAGACAGCTGAATCCATGAGCTCGGAGAAGACCTGAATTCGGACTCTCTGGGCGAGAAGACCAGCATCAGCTACCAGCACAGCATGACTGTGTCACAGGCCACCTAATCCTGCTGCAACTCTGCCTTTGGAAGTGAGGATTAATCCCCCTGCTAAGATTTCCCTGGAGGGGCTGCTGAGGCCATTTTCCTGGAGCAGTTGTGCTGACTTGCTAATTTGGTCAAACTGATGTATCCACAGATGTGCCAGAGTTTAAATAATTACCTGCTACACTAATTATCCTGAGTAATTCCAGCATTAATCTTC
>JAUBOD010000222.1:5058792-5072304 GCA_032353885.1 Nothura maculosa | reverse complement strand
GCAGTTCAAAGAAGCAAGCAGCAAAATCCAAACAGACTCTCTGAGGTTAATGATGCTGAATATTTTTAAAGGAAATAGGCTTCGTACAAAGAGAAAACATCTATGAGGAGAAATGGGGACCCACAGAGCCAATTATTGCAGCTGTCATGGAGAGCAGGCGACTGCGCTTTCAGAGACTGGGTGACACTCGGAAGGATAAGAACCTAATGGGCTCCAGCTCCAAAGCAAGACAAGAAAATTATGTGCAGAGTAGCGCCAGGGAGTGCAATTGGAGCAGGCAGGGAATGGGAGAGCCAGGCGGAGCTTCAAGTCCTGCCCAGCACCGAATGCTGTGCACCCAGGGAAGCATTGGCCATCGTTTCCCTCCGGAAAGCTTCATTTTGCCTGGTTTTCCCAGCTCCAGGGAAGGATTTTGCTTGTGCTTGGAAAAGGCACGTGCTAGCATGGCCGCTATTTATACCTTCTGCGTGCAGAATGGACTTGGTAATTAAAATCTTTATTATAGCTTGCAGTGCACTATATTCCACAAAGTATTTCGATTCTATACATCAATTACCTTTCATCTCTCACCAGCACATTGCCTAGAAATAATTGTGAGCTAATGAGAAGGCCGGGGAATATGATTTTTGATAAAACACAGAGAGCTGTGAATTGTGCTGGTTTTAGTGCAGTTAAATTATTGGGGCTGACACCTTTCCTTTCCTCTTCTTCAGTCTTATTCCAGCGAAGTTCAGTTGTTATTTCAATAGTCAAATAAATCAGAGCAGTATGAAGGTCATGTAGACAAATAGTTCTCTAAAGAACTGCAGCAGGAAGAAGCAAAGTGGAAGATATTGCCAGCTTTGTTCTCCCGTATCCGTTATCTCGCTGCTGATAAGAGACTTTTCTTCACGCCAGAAGACAGATTGATAACGCCCAAGGGTGCTGATAACGGTAGCGACCTGCAGCTACATCGAAATTGAGTAATTCACACAGGCCCGTGAGGAAGAGGTGGCCTGAGAAGGGATGTGTCACCCCGAGAGCTGGGGCTCCCCTGGCTGCGTTAGGACCCGGGCAGAAAGGAGCTTGGCATCCCTTCTTTTCCTTTGATCTTTCCTGCGTAGCCATCACCTTGGCATCTGAGCTCTCCAGGGAAGGGAGGAATGCTGTTGCTGCCCATTCTCTGGGTGGCAGCCAGTTGCAAAGCAGAATCAGGTACTTTCCTCAAGTCTTTCTGTCTTTCTCTTCCCCTTGCCCAAAAATAAGCTAGTCCCAAGCAGCAAAATCCCAGATGGGATCTGCATGTGAAAGGAGGGAGATGGCTCGAATCCCTAAGTGTCCTCCCTGCTGCACGCAGTGCTGCCTCCCTCTCAGTTAGCCCAGTTTATAGCTGGATTGTGACACATTGGGAAGGCACCCTGAGCAGCTTAGGATGCAAAGTCGTGTTTCGGGGGCTTCCTAATACAGCAGTTCCTGTTGCTCAGCCTGAGGTGAGAGTTCCCCCAATAAATCCCTTTTATTTCTTGGTTCCCTTTCTCTTCCTAGATAATATTTTTTCCTTTATCTTCCGCTTATTCTTCTTTTCTCCTGCCTTTCTTTTACAGAGGTCCCCTTCCTGCAGAGACCTAGGGTAACACTAATTGAGCTTGTCAGCTCTAAATAAAAGATGGGGGAGCGCAGAGGGCTGCGGCCGCCGCGGTTCCATCTGGATGCTTCAGCTTGGAGCACGCAGCGAGAGCAAACCTTGCTGCATGCAATGGGCAGAGAATCATTGACCTGTCAGGCAGGCACCGGGCTGTTGTCTGCAGTAAAGAAGAAGGGACCCACTGGGATAAATGCAGCAAATTTCCTATAAAGTGTCTTCCGTCAACCAGGGGGCCCTGTAAATTGCAAACTCATCTTGATTTCTCTTTTGACCTGCTGTTTCTGCTCCCCCAAATAAACCCCGGAGTGACCTGGCCACTGTTGTGCACAGGCTTGGATAAATATCCATTGCTTTTTTTAAAAAAAAGATTAAAAACAACTGTAGGAATTTACCCTCTGATCCCGCTGACTCCTTCTGCTGGCAGAGCTTTGGGGTCAGGCCCTGGGGAATGAGCTTTGCCCGCACTAGCAACAAATCCCCACCACAGCGTGGGGCGCACAGAGCCGCTCGCTGCCATCGAGGCCCTGCAAACCCCAGGGAACGTCAACCACGGCCCTCGGGGCCGCGGGTCTGGTGGTGTCAGCCTGGAGGCAGCAAAGGGACCGAGCGCCTCCAAAGAGCACCAACGAGAAGTTATTGGGATCCTGGCCATCAGTGGAGGGGCTGCAGGGCTCATTGCATCCCACGCCATAAAACTGGGGCCATAAAACTGGGGGAAATGCTCGTATACAGACTGACAACTTCTCAGTGCAGCTGCCTGACTAAAGAAGAGCTGATCTCGACTGACTTGGAGCTGATTTGCGTGCACGGAGGCTGAGCAAAGCTGCCACGCCGGGCTCTGCAGCTCTGCACCCCCACCTAAGCTTTGTGCTCTGTGAAATTCCACCTCAGCAAAAGCCCTGGATGAGAACGGGGCAGGCTGTGCGGGCAGAGAAAGGGGATTTTTTGGACAGTGCCCATGGGGCGCTGGGGAAGGATCTGCTGCCTCCGCTGAGGATCAACATGCGCAGCAGCCGCTGCCCTGCGCGCCCAGGGAACCCGGCCGGTGCTCGGCCAGCTGGACACGACTGCCTGTGGGACACCCAGCCTCGCACTGGAAACACAGTGATGGGCTGCCGAAATGTCCTTATATCCCTTGGTGCTTTAATTTTTAAGCTCTCCTCTGCAAAACTCAAGACAGCTCCATGCACAACATCCCTAAATTTAAAGTCAACATTTCCTCAAAGTGCTCTTTTATTTTTAGCTGCACATACCAACTGTTCCTGTTTACTATACATATGTTTTTCTGTTGTACAGAACATTTCCCCCCAAACGTGCTAATCCGCCCTGTTTCACTCCATCATTTAAAAACGTGCTCCTATTTCGGTGTCTTATTTTCTCTAATCCGAACCCTGGCAGCTACGTGTCTGCTGGGTCACGCTCTCTGCTCTCAGAGATACCCCTGGAAACGTTAAACCTGTCAACATCATTTGCAGTTACAGCTGCCCGAGATGAACCAGCCTTGAAAGAGCAGAAGCAGCACCCAGCAGGAGGGACAATCTAACAAAATCATTTTGTAACTTAATACATACTGCTAGCATGACGTTATTATGCCCACGAAGCAGGTACTCTGTATATTACACCCTGGCATCGGTCACACTTCCATGCGCGCTAGTTAGGGGCGATGTTTCCCAGAGCTGCTTCCGTGTCTGCTGTCCCCAGGCACTGAGCTGCTTTGTTTTTTTTTGCTAAAACTGTCATGGTTTATTTAACAGTTGCAAGTGCTTACAACTCTCCTTAATATTTCAGCCGGAGGAACTGGTCTGTGCGGCTGATTCTGACCTGCTTACAGCCCCATCCTGGGATCAAAGCCCCAAGCTTTTCCTTCTCTGCAAGCAGGTCCCCAAATCCCATGGATCTCACCTCCCTGTGCTGCTGGCTTGCCAGCCCGGCCTTGTTGGTACTAATTCCTGCATGGCTTCCCAGGTGTGTCCATAAGGAATGTGCTTCCAGGAGACACCTGCGGGCTGCTCTTCCCTGCCACATGCCCCTGTGCTGAGGACCCTGGCAAGACAGACGTGCTGGGGCATGAGAAACCCCTGCCAGCAAGTGGTTTGGAAAGAAACCCTGCCTGGCAGAAGGACTCTCCTCCTTCAAGGGCAGCCAAGAGGCAGCGCAGCGAGGAACAGCCTATGAGCAGAGCGTCCTTCTCACCCGCTCTTCTCCCTCCTGCCGCTTCTGAGGGATGGAGCCACGTGGCCACTGCAAGACAAATTCCAGTGCCCTTGCCCTGCTCGTGGTGACAAATGCCTTCTGGATTCATGGGCTGACAGCACTTGTGTCACTGCAAGGGAGGCACCTGGAGATGCAGGTGGCGCGTAACATGCAGCCGCGTTCTGTGCTGTCGTGCAGAGCACGTGAAGTGTCACAGCGCGATGCAGCCCCTCGTCCGGCTTTGGGGATCACCTGTCTGCTCAGGGAAATGTGGAGTCTCCCACAAGCTGCTCTCCGCAATGGCTTGGTAAAAGTGAAAAAGCACAGGGTCTATGAAAAGAAATCGATATCAAAATTGCTTCATATCTGTTGAAGCTGAAATAGCTTGGTCAAAAAAAGTAAAAAAAAAAAACCCACAAGGGAAAGTTCTTGCTGTTCCATGAGTCAGGAGTCCATAACGCGCCGGACTAACGCCCGAGTTTCCTCTTTCCTGCCTTGCTCTGGTTTCTGCCGATGCGTGTGGTCTCATGCTGAGCACCAGCAGCACTTATTCAATCACAGAGCCCCAAGCTTCCTGCTCAGGAACCAGGGAAGAGCAGCCTAGTTCTGCCTTCTCTCACTTCACAGCAGAAGGAGCAGAGATGTGGGACGGTGGAGAAGGGCTAGCCTGAAGGCTGCTCAGGCAGCGACGTCCTCGAGCCTGGAGAACAGCAGGAGAGGGGCTGGTCGCACTGCAGCACTGCTGCTGCCGTTAGCAAGTGGAATTAATTAAGATGTCCTGATCGCGCTGCTGCAGGGGAAGCAGCAAGTGAAGATGCTCTCTCCTCCCCGGTGTTTAACTCGTTTTATTTCTCTCAAGAGTCCTGCACACCATGAAACGTGGCCTACCCACATGCACATTGGAAGAGGACCTGTGCCCCATGCTGAGCCTCTCCAGCCCTGGCCTCCTCGCTCACTGCAGCAGCTCATTCTGGGTATGCTCAGTCTAACAGAAATACCAAGAGGGAGAAACACCCAGGTTTGCAGCCGTGGATCAAAGAGGGATAGAAGGAATTGCACTGTCTAATGAGAGGGCAAAGAAGACTCACAGCTGGAGAGCTCAGCATTTATTCAGGAGCTGTTTTCTTTGGGGAGGAGGTTAATAGGTGCCTGCCCGTGGAAGACGCAAGCAGCGAGCTGGTCGCTGGAGAGCTGCTTCTCCATGCCCAGGCGTTGCCGTGAATGCAGGAAAGCTCCTCGGATTTGTCCCGGGCAGCCTCTGCACACAGAGCTGCTCCCACCAGTGACCTCCCGTCCTGTGCATCCCGCAGGAGCTCCCTGCTGGCGGCAGTCACCACGGGGCCCTCTGAGGCCGGCTCTGTGTCTCGCTTGCCTTGGCAGCTCTTGGGAAGTGTGAGGAGAGCTTGGCAGCCCAGGGAGCCGCAGAGCCCTTTATTCTTACGGCAGTCTCAGGCTTGGGCTTTGTGTCAGCGGCAAGCTGGGATGATGAAAACACAATGAGGGCCTGAGAGAAAACAGCCACGGAGCTTATCTCTGCACCCTGCCCCTCATGCAGCATCCCTGGGATGCGAGGGCTGGCCCTGCACAAGTGCTGGGGGCACTGACACCGTCGCTGGGACGGCGATGCCTCCGCGATAAGCTCTTTGCCTGCTTGCTAGCAAGGTCAATGCCCCAGCTTTTCTTGTAATTTTAGTATGATAAAGATCAGAGGCTCAAAAGTATCACTGATTCAATTGAATATGTGCTCTGTTTGTCTAGATAACTGAATTTAGGAGCCACTTGATTTAGCAGATGATCAACAACAACAGGGAACCATTCAAGCAGGCAGTCAGTACGCGGCTCCATGCGCTTCAGCCTGGAGAGGAATTCATCCAGACATTTCCCCAGAGATCCTTCTGGGAAGTTGGGAGTGGAAGGATTTGGTGAGCTGGTGCAGGGTCCTTTTGCTGCTTTATCCTTTTCTTGTTCTCTACAGCAGGCAGTCTCTGATGTGCCTGTATGTCTGAGTGACCAGCTGAGGACACAGATAACTTTCCTGACTCTTGCTTCTGCTTGCCAAGGATCTCACACTTCATCAGCTCAGGGTACGACGTCTATCATGTTGAGAAGCAGAACTAGAAAGTGCTCACGGGTTTATTGACATGCTGTGGACACGAGCTTCTGCGCCCACCCATCCTGCAGTTTGTCTAAGCAGCCCGGAACTGCTGAGCTGTGCTGTTTCAGTTTCCAATCCACTGGCAAATTTAACCACAAATGTATATATTTTTTAGGGGTACACAGGATGGAATGAAAGCTCAGAGAGAGGTCTTGGACATGAAGCTAAAGCTGATTTCAAAGCTGGCTCTACAGCTAAGGGGGTCACCTGGGACCAGAGCCAACCTGTCCAGGGGCTGCTCTGCCAGGGAGCACCGGCCTGCGGATCCATGGAGCTGGTTTGAGCTCCAAACGGAGGCGATTTAATTTCAGTGAGAAGACCAGGGAACAAAAAATTACAGGACTTGGTTCCTGACACATGTGGTTTCAAATAGTTAAATAATAATAGGGCAGAGGGCGAAAGCTATCAGAAATACCTCACAAATCCCTCCAGTAAGAAAACAAGGCACATTCGGAAGCAGTGGGAAGGCTTCCGCTTACACCCCCTCGCTGCTACGAAGGAAACCAGCTGTTAATGACAAGGTGATCACTGAAGTTAGTCTACAGGAGAAGACAAGGGCAGAGCAGAGGTGAGAAGCCTTTTGCAGACAGGCAGCACTACAACAGAGCACAACCTCCCTCATGGGCCTGATTCAGGCTCCTGGGTGGGAATTCCAGCTCTTGGCTTTGGAGATACGGGAGAGCATCTCCATCCTCCCAGGAGATGTGCACTTGTTGCAAGCAACCAGAGAGATACCCAGGGAGCAGAGAAAGGGAGCACAGGCAGAACGAGCTCAACTTACAGCAATGAGCTGGTAGGAGTTGTTCATCATGGCTATGAGCATGTTCAGCAGCACAACCAGGGAGATGACGTTGTAGGTGCCGAACATCGTGGCGCCGACAAATTCCGTGAACTCGTGTCTGGCTTTCACGTTGGTGACGTAGAGATTCAGCAGGCCGAACACAGACCAGAAGAGTGACTGGAGGGTCTCAAAAAGTCTGCAAAAAATGCAGATTGTTATTTGGCACCATAACTCCAGACAACAGAAAACAATGACTTCAGGAGCGCTGGACATGTTGAGGTTGGGTGTCCTCCCATGTGAGAGCTCTGTCAGTGCTATTGCAAGCATTTCTGTATTGGGAATGCTCTACTGGGAGCACAAAGAATACTGCCCCAATAATTGTGATATTGCTATTAAAAAGTGATATAACCTCTCCTAATTAAACACTGCCTTCATCACTAGCAGTTGTGCCAACTACCCGTTTGGGGCGCACAGCCTCAAGCACGTCATGGCCAGGGTTAAGCTGTGCTCAACCAGGGAGCAGCAGGAGGAAGGAGCTGCAAGAAATTGCATCCTTCTGCTGGAGCAGAGGCTGAGAGCTTGTGAGGGCTCCTAAGATGAGCAGGCCAGTGCGTGAGAGCCCCTGGCTTGCACAGTAGCTCCTGCCACCAACCTGCAGGTCACGAGGGATCACTAATGACTGAAATCAAGGGGAGTTGTCGCCTAATTCAGCCTTGGAGGCTTTCGTCTTTTGAAGTCTTTTGAACCAGAGCCGACCTCGCTGGGCCTGGGCGCTGGGGAGATGGCGCCAGGGCTCCGCTGGCTGCGGACGCAGGGGAGTGACCTTTCGCCGTCACGTCAAATACATCATCGGCAATCTAAATAATTGCTCTGTTTGGGCATCTTTGTTTTGGCTTTCCAAAAAACTACATTTCTGTCATCACAGAAAGCACATTTATTTGCCTGCTTAAGAGTTTCCATTTTGGCCTGGGGTCAGCAGATATTTTGAAATGCTCCTACTAGAAAATCAATAAAAACAGACTGAAACACTCTGTGTGACACACTGGGGATCTGTCCTCCTGGCACCTCTGCCCCGTGAATCCTGGTGTGTTACTAGGGGATCCAGTTTCCTTCTGTTTAACAGACATTTTGTGTTTTTCAGTAGCCAAAATTATAAAGACTCTTTAGAGCAAAACCTCTGCTCCCTAAACCCCAGCTGTTAGGTTTATTAAATGAGTGAGAAAGCAGTTAAATAAGGCTTAGCTAAAGAATGCTATTTCTTTATTAAAAATAGAGGAAGCCTTGTTATCTCTTAACGTATTTTAACAATATTAGTAAAGCTGCTGGTGGGACTGGAGGCTCTGGGCGGACCAGGCTCCCTGTTGTGCTTGCGTGAAACCCAAGCCAGCCTGGGAGGGGATCAGCACATTGCTCTTAGCTCACAGCACCAAAGTGTTCTCGGAAACCTGGCCTTTCTTTTCTCCTTGATGATCAAATGCTCTTTTTCCCCAGCCCAGCACCAATGCTGTTGTTGCCTTCATGCATCTGCTGATGGTGAAAAGCGGCCGTTTGGCAAGAGAGGTGGCTGCAGAGCGGGCGGCAAGAGGGGAACAGAGCCGCTCCGGACTATGGGGCTGCAGGGCTGAGCTGGGGTGCAGGACCTGTCCCGTGCTGAGGCTGCACCGGGGCTGCCAGAAGCCTTTCCTAGTTAATTCGGTGCAAGGGCCGCACGACACATTGCTGGGGATTCAAAGCAATTGAAACAGAAAAAAGACTGAAGTCTTTAATTCTGTTTTTCATTAGCGCAGCGCAACTCCATCCACTTCCTCCAGATATGGATGGAGAATTAATGAGAGAATTAATCAAGCCGGCGGCGCTGCCGCTCTGCCGGGGAGCTGGCCCGCGGCTCCGTGTTCCCGTGGCCTCAGGGCTTTCCAGAACACAGGCCATGCTCCCAAAGCCCAGCCTTAACCCCGAGGCCTCAGCTGAGGAAAGGCAGAGAATTCCTGGGCGCTAGGAGCAGTTTGATTTAGTTTAGTGTGGACTGGTGGACAACAAACCTGCTCTGCGGGCTCGTGGGCGCAGGCCCTTTCCTAGACGGCACTTTATTTACTTCTCTCCCCATTGTGTTTTTAAGTATTGTGCAAGCAGTGAGAGCAATTGGATGGGGGCTGATTATTATAATTATTTCCACTAGTAGTAATTAAAACAAATACATTAGAAAGACAATGTGTGGTATTTTGCAGCATGTGCTATCTCTTTCAGCCCAGCCAGCTGTCATCGCAGCCATTTCCAAGCCAACATCTCAGCAAACAACCTGCACTTGCAGCAAAATGGATTTTGCTGTGATTTTGATCTCTCCCAAGGGAATTGAAGAAGTCTTCAACATCACGGATATATAAAATGTATGTATATATATATGTGCTTGTGTGTATGTAGAAGGTGAGGGTGCTGCTGCTGCTCTAGCTCATTGGGTTCTCTTAGAATTTTCCCTGCTTACCCCTTGTCTCCTATATTGCATTAGCAACCCCAGGATCAGACAGAGCCCTTATTTAGCAAGGGAATACCCATTTTCTAAACTATGCTGAAATTCTGCATTGTTCCCCATAAAACTTCAGGCACGGGATCACAAACAGCCCATGGTGTGGACAGACTCGCACCCTCCCCGCGTCACTGTCGCTCACGCCGCTTCCAAAGCCTAAATAAAGGCACGATGATGCAGCGCGGTGACAGCCAACGTGCCATGGGAGGCAAAACGGGGGACAGAGGAAGCCAGCGTTAGAAACGAGAAGGAAAGAGTATCTTACGTGGAGAAGGCATTATTCTGTTTCTCACATCGGATCCCCTTGCAGTTGTTGGGCTCCTCCGAGGCACTGGTCTCGTAATAAAAATAAAGCTGGTTCAGTCCGTTGGCAAAAGCCAGAAGCACCAGACAGTAGATAAAAAGGAATTTGAGGATGTCTAGCAGCATGCGTCCCAGAGAAATCTGCAAGGGTCCCAGGTGTGAATTTGCTGTAAACAGGGATATGAGGCGCAGGGAACTTAAAATGTTGGATATTGCAAAGAGGGCTTCTGCAATGAGTGTCGGGTGCCACATTTCCCATTCCTCCCTTGGACGAGAGCCGTTATACTGCAAGAAATAACAAGGGTGTAAAAGTGAATTATGTTGTAATCGCTTTGAGATAGCTTCAAATGTCACACCTGCTAAAATGAATGCACTGTGCGTAAATGCTAACTGGGTACTGATGAGGGACAAGTGCTTTTCAGCTCTGCATCTTAGCATCAGACTCACATCCAGGATTCAGGCTTGAAGCTGAGTTAACACAGGCTCAGATTTAGCTTTAATGACCAATTCCCCTGCCAGATTCTGTCCCTGTGATATGGACAGTTTTGTGGGACTGGTTTTCCTCGAGGTTTTTTGGCTGTGTTGGGTGTATCTAGTTTAACCTTAGTGAACACCCACTGCACATTCAGTGCAAGGGAGGGAGCAGGGAGGGCAGAGGGAAGGCAATGAGCTGTGCAACACAAGGAGTGGATGCTCTCCTTAGTAATCTCAAAAAAGTGCCAACAGCCCAGAACCAAAATGCTTCCTTCATATTAATTTTCTTATTAGTTAATTTGTCACGGCAATTTTAGGAAAGCTGCTAAAGCAGAGGTCGTAATTACAGCTGAAACACTGGCTACATTCGAGTGCATCAATTATAAAATTAACTCGGTTTGTAACACAACTGTAAAGGCAGAGGCATTGGCTGGCTCAAGTGCAGCCTGACGCAAATAGGTACCATGGAGCTGCTCGCATGGACATAGCCACGCTGGCCCGACACAGGCTCAACAGAACCAGACATTTTACCATCAAGGAATCATTTACTCCCTTATCAGATATCTCTGCTCATTTAACAACTAGAAAAGGGCAAAAATGTACTTGCAGTAATACAGTCAATAATGTAGCCAGAGTGTTTAGGGCTTTCAAAATCATATTTGTACCTTTTAAAGGGAAAGGTGTAGTATCATGCTGGTCTGGCAGATGAGTTCGTAAGTACTTTCCATTTAATTTTGAAGCTCTGATGTACGTAGCTGGCATTTTTTTAGGGATGGAGCTAAAAGCACGCTGATGTCTCTGCATTAAGCAGCTCGGATATCACACAAAGGCATTTCAACATAACCTCTGATTGCTTCTGACATTTCCAAACTGTTCTTTATTTTATGAACATCACAGACTGACTTTCTTCCTGTCATTTGGAGATGCTTCTTAAAATGTTTGTGAAGGGGCCAGCATTTTTAACCCTTTGCCAGCCCCCAGTAGGGGCGATGAGGAAGATGATGGTGCCGTTGTTCCCCTTGCCCTTTGGCAGCCTGGCTGGACACTCAGCCCTGTGGCTCTCTGCTTGGGTTCAGCATTGATGCCATAGAGAGGAAAGCTCTTCTTCAGCTCACAAATATTTTTAAAGCAACTTTTTAGGGTGATGCTTTGCCCCTCTGTAAACTAACTGCATATCCCTGCTTGGAAGGCAGCAGTCACTTTGGAGCTCTGCAGGAGAGCACAAACAGCCCATTTCAGAGCCGGGCACCCGGGGCAGCTGAGCGGGTTGCAGTTGTTTGGGGCAGACTTCAGGAGATGAAGATGGAACAAAGCAGGACATATAAAGAGCAGGACAAATAAGCTAAGCTAAGCAGTCACATTTACGTTTCCTCATTACAGGATAATTCAATGCAGCAAATGAAAACTGATTAAGGAAGTATTTTTACCCTATAATTAGCCTGCAGATTTAATTGGTACTGGACAACATTGATGCCAGGTCTTGGAAATTGGTCAAATCAGAAAAAAAATAAAAAGGTCTCCATGTAAAAACCAAGGATGGAAAACATTAGTGACCATATGCAATTTATTTTTTCTGATATTTGGTGGAAAGCTAAATGTCCATGTAAGCCTTTGAAGTTCCAAGAAGTGTTAGGCTACAGTGTACTGGCACATATACCAGCCTTTTCCAGCCCTGGGCTGTTCTATAAATAACAAAAAAGCCTTGGAAGTCATGTTGCAAAGGATATTGAAGCCATTATCAGGGTTATAAATCCTTGTGTTTCAGCTCAGGCCACAATCTCCGAGTGACATAGGTCAGATGGGAACTCCTACGGGCATGCTTGTCCAAATGGATCCTATGTAAGTTCTTATGAACCTCTGCAAATTCCCTGACATTGGTCCTTGTCAGCACTAGACCTCAGACATGCCAGGTTTAATCCACAGGGGGCTGATCCACATTCAAATGAGTATATTCCTATTAGGTTTCTTTTGTGTGCCAGCATACAGGTCTTTGTGGCTTGCATATAGGTTTCTGTTGTTCATACAAAGCCTGTGTACAAAGCTGTATTTTGTTTGTATGTGTGGTTTGGCTGGGAGTTTAAATCCCAGTGTGTGACCATACAAATCTGTGGATGCCCGGCTCTTTTAGCAATTTATGTGTGAGAAAGAAAGAGATTGTTAACATTTTAAGATTTATTCATGAATTTTACAATTTCAAGCATTTCTTGTATTGCTCACAGTTTAAAGACCAACCTTTCAAGCGTCTAATTTCCTTGCTAGCTCTGAGTGTTGGGGGAAAAAAAGATGTAATCTGCTCCTGCTTTGATGCTGCTACAGGGCTGCCTGCTCAGGGAGTAGCAACCATCTTCAAGCGATTCCCTTTGAAAAACACGAGCTCCACGTTATGCAACCTCCTGGATTTTAAGTAGGCCCCACAGCAGGGCTGCTTGTTACAGAGTTTATACAAGAATCTTCCCTCTTTGGCATCAATGAGCTTGTGAAATTTGCACTTCTATTCTCCTCCGTCTGCATCGCACTTGGCTGAGACCGAGCGAGGGAGCTTTGGGCAACTGCTCATGCTGGGCTGCAAGGAGCAATTCCCAACTATGGAGCAAAGCCAGGAGCGTGGCACAGGGGAACGTGGCTAAGGAGCAGCCAGGCTGCTTGCCTGACACGGTGCAATTCCCCTGGGCACAGAAAGGCTCCTGCTGATTCGTGCCAAGCCAAAAAGTGGCTCGGGAGCCCTTGCAACTGCATTCCCAGGCAGGCACAGCCTAAGGGGGTTGCAGGAGGCCCTTTGCGTGTCCTCTCCGGCTTCCAAGAAGGGAGGCAGGGAGCAAGTGCTTGGGGCCATCTGGCTTCCAAGGCTGGGCGTGCATTAATGCAGAGCATCACGTCTGTTAATTTTAAAATGTGCTTCGAAGGATGAACATCAATGCGGCCGCTTGCCAGGCACGGAGCGCCACAGTGGAGGATCTGCAGCACAGCTCTGCGGATCCTCCTCTCGCTCTGTCATTTCCAAGCCTGCACCTTCAAACGCTACATTTTCAAGAGGAGAAGCCAACTCTCGTGTTTTGGATGGAAAGTTCCCACTGGCAGCTTGTGCTTCTTTGCAGATTTTCATAGACTCCTGATAAGTAACCTACAGATCCACAGGGGCTCATAGGCTACTATTATATATCTTGGCTGTAGGAGTTTTTCAGATAATTTGATGTTTTTTTCCTTTATTGTTTTTTTATAAACACGTTTTCAGTGGGCTTAACAATGTCGAAAGAGGCCCCTGACAGTAAGGAAAAAAACCTATATATTTGTCAAATGAGTAGCTACAGTAGAGACAGCCCAAAGAACTTCAGTCAGACCCAAACAGCCCAAATACTTCCATCTCAACCAAGCAGTAAGGACGAGAAGGAAGATCATTCTCCAAACAAATTCATACACTTTGCAAGCAAATTGTTAGAATTGGGCTGCTTGCAAGGCAGCTC
>JAUBOD010000222.1:5035997-5052218 GCA_032353885.1 Nothura maculosa | reverse complement strand
GCTCCTTCTCCAGCAGGCTCTTGGGCAGAACTTGTCCATCACTGAAGATGCAGCTCATTTAATTTAAGAAGCATCTCGATGTATTTTCTTGTGAGGACAACAGCACTGGGTAAAGCTGCTTGGTCTCCCCACTTCTGAAAATGGGGCTAAGTATCTTTACCTTACCCACAAATGAGAACAGCCACTTTAGTGATGGTTGGGAAGCCCTTTGAGGCTAGAAACTACAGCAATACTGAGTCTTTTATGTTCTTTCTTTCTTTCTTCTTTTTGTCTTGCCAGGGTCTTTGTATAACATTTGGCTTGCAGCTTGACTGTGCTGTTAGAGAATTTCATCTTCAATGTTCATCAAACTCACTGGCACCTGCTCCTCCACCAAGGAGAAACTTTTTAAGAGAAAGCAGCAGCTGCTGGATGGAAGGTCTTGTTTCTTAATATCTAATCTTTACTGGTATTTTAATGTCACCTAAATTATACTTCCCAGGATTCCAATGCCTTCTGCATGCTGGGTCATTAAAATAAATATCAAACACAAAAATTGTCTTCCAACCTCCTCCCCTTAACTGTGGGAAAATCCTTTGTTTCTCACAGTCACAAATAATTTAGGATCAGGCACAGACGGGCTGAGATGTGAATGCCGGAAGGAGCAAGTGCAGTAGCTCCCTGATAGCCAGGCCAGGGGCTGAGCGCGGCGTCCTCGGCGCTGAGCAGCCGCCTCCGTGCAGGGTCTGCTGGGTCCTGGCCTGAGCTCCTGCTGCGGACAGGGGTAGTAAACGCTCTATGGACACCAATAAGCTGCAGCAGATCACAAGGGGTTACCTGCGAGAGCCAGAGCTAGCACAGGATCCATAAAATTAACTTTGCTTTCCTCATTTCGGTAGGTCTGAGCTCACTGAGAGCCGCTATCGGAAACAGGGCGCTCGCATGGCTGCAGTGCTGCTTTGTTTGGGGATAGCAGGCACTGCTGCCTCTTTTGGCTCAAGCTATTTTGCTTTGAAAAGGCAGATTCTGAGGCAAATTGGGCCAGGTTTTGCTGTCTGTGTGACACGTCAAGTAATTGCTCAGTGCCTCATGTTGCGGCCTAAGCACATTTTAGTCGATGCCGTGGAGAATGGAGATTTCCTGCGAATCCAACCCTATCATCAAAAGTGTGGCATAAGTGTCATTGCCATCTGCCATTCGATAAAAGCTCCTGTCACAAGAATGTGACCGTCCCATCTTGCAGGGATGAACCGTCCAAATGCACAAATCTCAACCCAAAATGAGCAACAGCCCCAGCCCCCTGCAAGCAGGCACAGCAGCGACAGTGCACGGATCCCAGGGAGCAGGGTCTGCCTTGCTCCAGCCCTGCTCCAGCCTCAGGAACTGGCCGGGCTTCCCAGCTCCCTCCTTCTCCCGTGCTCCCGAGGCCTGCTCAGAATCAAGCAGCACGAGACACCACAAGACAGTGCAATGGAGAGACCGCTCAGCCTCTGCCTTATATTCAAGTGCAGAATCCTTTGAGGAAGAAAGGAAACGTGATTGCTGTGTAAGTCTGACTGCTCTTAAAGGAAATTCCAGCGGGAAATACTCAAAGAAGGAACCACATTTCTAAATTAGCCCAAGATAGCTGGAGAAACCACCTGCAGCCGAATTGGGTGCCTGCTGCAGCGGGCCAGTTAGCCACAGGAGAGCAGAGCTCTTTGCACACATGAAATACCTGTCTCCTCAAGTTTGCACTGCTGCTGGCAGTGGGATGAAGAAGAAAATCTCTTCTGTAGCTCTCTCCTGTTTAAGTTCAACCTTGTTAATGATTGCAGAGTTATTTACATTCTGCTGCTCAAGCACAAGCTGAGGAGGGTAAACACCTAATGGTTGTTCATCCTCTGAATTCAATACTTTCTGCAACAGGAGAAAAAGCAGAAATGAAACCAAAATGTTGCAGAGCTAGGAGTATAACTTGGGGAAGAGACTCCAACTCAGCATTCTTCTCCAGGCATTCCGAAGGGATAATCTTATTTTTCCTAAGGAATATATGGGATGTACATCCTATCAAAAACACAGTTGCTTTTCACGTGTGTGTTACAATTAACAGCAAAGCACTGAGCAAATCCAAAAGGCAGTTGTTGCTGCATTAAGTTCATTAGCAGAGCTGCAACAGTTCTTCAGGAAAACCAAACCCTACCCAAGTTGCTCAGTCCCTCTGATGATGAGTCAAACAAGCTCCAGATCCTTCACAGATGAACATATGGCCTCAAGTTGTATGAAACTTTGTCTAATCTGTTCTTAAAATATTTTTGGTTGTGATGACACATGAATCTTAACTAAAGGTCTCCAATCCTTGGTGCATCTCTTGATGCTAGCACACATGAACTCTGTTTAAGCACCCCCAACTGCAAAGTCACTACTGATGTGAAAGCTGGGGAGTCCAAATAATCCCTAAAAGCCTACTACAGTTCCACTAAAATTCATAATTTCCCCGAATTTATACCGGATTGGTTATTAAATGTTCAAAGAGAGGTCCTCTGTATTTCTATTCAAAACTAGAAGCTTGCAAATCCTGGCTGTCTCCACACAGGAAGAGCAATTAACAAAGTATTTAAGCTTATAATTACATCCATCTCTACTCAGAAGTGTTTAAACATGTGTTTAGCTATAGGTCTGTATTCGTAGCCCCCGGATGCCAGTGGGATTTAAGCGCAGGCGTAAATCCTGTGTTGATGAAGGCAACGCTGCCCACGACACCCTGCAGGACCCCGTGTCCCGCACCTGCTTCAGGAGCGCTCCCACATTTCCAGAGCCTGAGCACCAGGTATGAGCAGGACCTGCAGAAGCACTGGGCAGACCCATGGGCTCCGGGCTGCTCGGACACAAATCCTGCAGTCTTTTCCATGTGCCCTCGCAGACAGCGCTCCAAGCGCCACGGCCTCGCAAGCCACTCCTGGCAGCTCTCACCGGCTTCAGCTCAAGTGCAGAACATGTTGACTTTCGAGTACAAGCCTGGCTTTATTCTCCCAAGTGGATGTCTAACATTTACATTAAATAAGCCATAACTAGAGCAAACAAAAGATTTTTAAAAGTCTTTCACAAATAGCTGACATGCACACCCCCTTTACCCTATTAGTACTAATGAAAAGTTCTAAAAATATTTTCTTTTTCACCCTTTTTAGCATCAGGAACATCACACTGAGCCTCTTTCCTTGGGTTTCGTGCATCTACCTCGCCTCTGGCCTTCTCCTCCCAGAGTAAATGTTCTGCAGGCCCCGGGGAAGCTCAGACACAGCACCAGGAAGCCCTTGCGCATTCCCGGGATCCTCCAAAGGCTACGAGTGCTCCCATGTCACAAAGGGAGCGGATTTGCTGCGAGGATGTTTGCTCAGCCTGAGACGCCCAAGACGTCACCAGGGAGGATTAGGATGAAGCAGTTTGTCCGTCACACGTCCCTGGGAGGGAGGGAGGCTGAGGTGACTGCAGTCATGACGCACCCAGAGGGCTTCTCGGGACCATGATGGAGCTGACGTGCCCTTAGCAGGTGGAATTGACTTCTCACTTCTGCTGTCCGTGTGTTTCACAATGCACTTCTTTAAGGGACAGGAGAAAAATGGAAATCCACTGGAATCAGGCACACAGTAATAATCCTTTCTAGATCCAAAAGAGGGAAACCAGAGAAATATTTTTTCCAGAGGGTTTATTATTTGGAGGTATCACTCAAAATGAAGTATGAAGAAACATGACATACTCTTCAATAGGGATAAAAAGTTGATTCTGAAAGGCAGACTAGACCTTCAGACAAGATAAAGCTGAACACTTTGCTTCCAAGACGCACACGTATCCCTTCTCTGTTCCTGTTTCTGCTCTCTACAGAAAGCTAATCAATCATGTCCTGTGCTTAACTTTGTCTTCCAAAGCCTTCTCTGTTGCTAGCAAGAAGACTGATGGGATACATGAAGCTCAGGGAATTGACAAACTCACTAAATCATTCTTGAATGTTCTTCAAACAGTGACAGTCCCTTTAGCTTTCAGTGTATTCCCTCTTCGCCCAAGAGAGCGTGCGGCTCTGAAGCACAAGGCTCCAAAAATGACTTAAAAGAATGATCCATGCACTTACTGCCTAATACACATTCCACTCATTCAAGCAGCATCCTTGCCCCTGACTGACATACCTGTCTTTTGGGGTTTTTTTGTCTAATTTGCACACAGCAAGACTAGTCAGAGAAGATTCTGCTAGCAAAAGAGAGTCTTTGGCAGTGCTGCTCGGAAGCAGAGCTGCAGGATGGGGCTGCCCTGCTCAATTTGCCAGCTTTGAACCTTCTAGTGCTACATGAATAATACAGGAAATCACCTTGTTTCCTCATTTGAACACTCAAGTCCACTTTGTCAAGCTGATAGGCCTTGGAATATGACTTCCTATTCTTCCAAATTTGAGGAAAAGTCTTAATTTTGGCAGCTGTAGGGGTTACATTTCCATGCAGGTTTCCAAAACGGGACGCAAAGCCCAGTAACTTCCCAAACCCGCGCAGAGGGCGCAGGCAGAGATCCATGTCCGTGTCCCACCGCAGGGTGCTGGGTGTCCCCATGGGCTCTGTTGGTGTCCCACACAGGGAGCACTTTGCAGAGCGGTCAGTGCAGGCAGGAGGGAGTCGGCGAGAATGAACAGCTGCATTTAGCACTGGCCACTGTTCACACGGCACAGAGTGACTTGGCTGTGTGCAGAAATGAATGAGCGCTGGCAGCAAATGAAAGGTGCCATATGGACATGCAGCCCTGTTAAAATCCCTGTGCTTTAGTTCAGGTTCTGGGTGCAGGACAGATCTGAAAGAGGTGCAATCATGCCATCCTCTCCTCTCAATATCCTGTTCCTGGAGATGTTCCAGGTCAGAAGGAGGGGGAAAAAACCCTCAAGGAGCAGCTCTTCCTCTCCTCGCCCAGGCTCCCCTAGGATCTTTTCATTACATGATGCTATTTCCTTCCAGAAAAATGGAAGTAAGAGCCTATTTATTAATTACCAGAGCTCTACAGGCTCTCTAGCCTTTTATTGGACTTTTAAAGAGCACAATAAAATATTGAACCTGGTCTCACTGCACCTCCAGGCAGCGTGGCAAGGAAACAGACAAAACCACGGCAGAAAACTCAGCACTAGCTGCAAGCAAAGAGCGATCCGTGACCATCCCTTACGAACCCAAAATGGCTCACACCAAGTCCCCGAGGTGCAGCAGGTGAGCTTGCATTTTCGCAGACCCCACACTCCATTTTTCATGCATCTTTGATATTTTTAAAAGCTCTTTTTTACACGCTAGCCGACATGTCCACAGAAACCTGCCGGGTCTGTGCTTGCTCCCCGGAGGATGAGGCTGTGCTTCCAGCTGCCGTCGCGCAGTTGACAGAGTCAAGAGAGCTGAAAAATATGAGGCATGGCAGCAGTGACTGTTCCTGTCGCCCGGCTCTATCCTGGGAGCTCCTTGGCTATGTAAATGCCTCGCAAAAATCAAACTGGAACTTCTGAAGCTGCATCCTGAGGAGAAAAGAGCACAGAGCAGTGGCTCTGAATTAGCAAATCCAGTCTCTCGCCTTTCCTGCCGCTGATTTGGCTTACAGTGAGTGACAGAGATCGGGGTTAAGCTTCCTGAGAGGGAATTTCACACAGTCCTTTGATCTAATGCAGTGAAAGTGCCAGCAATATAGTCACAGATAAAATGTCCTTTTTTCCTTCTGTGGACCCTGCACTGTGTGGGTTTCTTGCTGCCGCATAGACTCAACGGGCACAGTCATCTCCATGCCAGGAAAATGAAAGGGACTGAGCAACCCCTCCCGGGACGCAGCGTTTCATTTGGAAACGTGAATAACCTCTGATGGAGAGCAGCAGTGCAGGAGCAGCACGAGGACATGCTGGCAATATTGTGCCTTAGCAGGATGTTTATACATTTGCACAACTTTAAATTACTTTGTGAGGTAAAATCCGCCCTATTAGACTTGATTCACAGCCGCATTATGGTTACCTACCATTATTTTGACAATGTAAAAAGAAAGAAAAAAAGAACTTAAGGACACAAATTATGTCTGCATTCAGCTTATACTCAGACTCTAACAAGGGGATGGTGCCCAGGCCACAGAATTGTGCTTTAAGTGGCTGTCAAGAGATTTCTCCCTGTCTTTTCTTAGAAATCCCAACAAATTAACAAATTTAACAAATGCAGAGCTACTCTGGTACAGAACAGCATATTCTTCTTCACAAAATAGTGAAGCCTGAGCCCAGCAGCTGAGCTGTGCCTTTTCGTCGAATGTCTTCAGCACCTTTCTCCTTCCAAAATTAGCTACGAACAAAGGACTCAGAACGGCAGCGTGAAGGCAAATGGCAGGACCTGCATGCCGAGCCCTCACAGGATAGTCCACGTGCCTCCTGGGACATGAACTTCACTGATCCACAGCTCCTTTCTCTGGCAGGCAGACCCAGGGAAGGCTGACACGTCTCTGCTGGACCTAACATGTGTTCCATAGTGCACTAAAGGTGCCTTCATTTCCCCCCCCCGGTATTTTATGAATGCCACACAAACACTCACAACTACTAAACCCTTCATGTCTTGTGAGTGACCCTGCTTGCAGAGGGGCGAGCTCCTCCTGGGCAGCCTGGCTGTGGAGCTGGGGCTGGGGCAGGCTCCGTGCCCGCGCCGCGCAGCGAGGAGGAGACGCTCGTGGCTCACGGTGCTGCTCACAAGGCTGCTCTGGTCACCGTGGGGCACGTTGCTAACTGCTTGCTACAGCTCAACACGCAAGCCCAGGTTTTTCTCCAGTTCCTACACACCAAAAGCTGCAGCTAGTTCAGCAGCAGGATTTAAGCAGAATAAATGTCTAAATCTCCAACACGATTTAGGCACTTAACCTGATTATACTTTCTTTAAAATCTTATTGCCTCCTTACCTGCATATTAGCAGCCTAACTAGCTTTGAAGGTCCCTTCTCCAGGGGCTCATTTGGAGCAAGAACTGCCCAGGGGTGTCTAGCTTTTCCCATTAGGGCCTTTTCTATGTTCTCTTTTTCCTGTGTGTTCTCTGCTGGACATCCATCAACCTGCACTAGGTATTTAAGTGCTGTTACTTTCCTATAGCTGCAGCAAAACGGCATCTAAACTGCCATACAGGAGTGCAGTGGAAAAAGGCAAAGCAAGAAAAGGCAGGTTGGCTTCATCTGAAATACCCTGGAGAAGTAAACACTCAGTGATGTGTCTGCTGAAGGGTACTCTTATTCCCAGCCCTCTTATGCTGGTATAAATCAAGAGTAACTCAAAGATGTGCTCCCTCCCCAGGGAGGGTGGACATGAGCACGTGTCCATCCAAAGGCCAAGACCTTGGGACCATTTGCCATTTAATGATTACGTTAGAAGAATTCTGGAGGTGAATGTGATCTGCCTGATTAGGCTGAAATGGAAGCAGTTATTTTAGAGGGTATTTTTGAGGCTTATTGCACTCAAAAAGCAAAAGCTGCAGGACACTTTCTCTAGCAATTTATCTAAAATCAATGTGAGATTACACATTCTTTACGGTGAATATAGAAACAGCCAACTAAAGGAACAATACAGAGCCCCAGAAAACAGCTGAAGTCTGCTACAGATTTATGTCTTGGCCTACTGGAGATCTGATTTGTGAGTTCACAGAATCACAGTTATCAATGTTAAGATATGAAAAGCATCTCATCCAATGCAATACCGTCCTACATTAACACACAAACTGCTTCAATAAAACGAGATCATCTACTTCTACAATACCTGCTGTTTTTCTCTGCAAAAGTGTCTTTTATAAAACCAACTCGCTCTCATTTTCCTTACTGTCCCCCACAAATATTCTCCCAGTCTCCTATTTTTCAGTCATGATTAAAAAGCATTTCTCAGTGTCTCCCACCAAATGTTCCTACTCGTTTTCTTTCAGAAGCTGGCAATGATGTTTCTTTCTTGCTTGGCATTTTGTTTTGGATTAATTACCAGAAAACTACTGCAAAACTTTGCTGCAAGTGAGCAACATGCTCTGTGTTCATCAGGTACCTGTGAATAACCAGGTAGGTCACAGTCTAGTTTAGAGCTGTTGGTTCCTCAAGCTCCTTCACTCCTTTGCTGGCCACCAGCTTTCTACCTGGAAACTGCACTGACTTTATGTGGAAGCTCAGAGCTTGTGCTTGTTTGCTATGATTTATACACTGGAACTGTCACGAATGTGTCACAAAAAATGGCATTTGTCCATATATTTGGAGTTCAGTCAAATATGACTCAAAAAAAAAAAGAGATAGGAACTGTCAAGCAATCAAACAGAAAGACTCCAAATTTGTTGCAGTGAAAGAGCTGCCGTGCTGTTCAGCACGATGTTCAAACACTGAGAACTTCCACTTACAGTCCCCTACTAGAAACACAAGATAAGGGCAGCCACTGATCTGTGTCTGGGTGTCACTAGTGAACCCAAAATGTGGAAATCATCAGCAACCCACACACAGCGGTGCCAGCAGCGCCCGCCGGCACTGAAGGGAAGAGCACGTGGCAGATCCCGGGAAGCTCCCGGCTTCGGCTCCTGCTTGCTGCATCATGGTGTGCGGGAGGCACAGCAGACCCAAGGGAAGAGAGGAAAATCTACATCTTGTCCTTCTGGAGTATTTCCTTAAGGGACACGAGCAGCCTGCATGGGAGGTGGAATTTATCATATGAGGCTCATCTCGTCTGGGTCAATGCAGGAAGCAAAGGGTCAGATGTAGCAATGACAATGAAAAGAGAATAATTTGGTAAGTTTTCTGGCAGTCCTGTCACCCTCTGGACACAACAATATGTCATAGACATTGAAATTCACTCCCCGCACCAAGCAAACTAAGCTCTTTCGTCAGATAACCTGGGAACATCACTAGCCAGCAGCAATTAATACATAATCTACTAAACCCTGTCCAGATTTGGAAAGAGAAAGAAAATCCAGAGGCAACTAATGAAATTACTGTCGGCATTCTCCCTTGGTTCAAGACCCATAGCATCAACTAGCACATCTCTGGATTTGAGGGGCTTTTGAGAGGCTCTCTATCCTTTAGCTGAAATATTTCTTTCAATTCTGGTACTATGGGCAGAAGTTCGACCTTCTGGGAGCTGTTTCTGCATCCCTAAAACCTGGATGAATGAAAGAGCAAGAATTAAGCTGAGGTGTCTCAACTATGAAGAGGTATTTGCACAGCTTGGGTCACTTCCTAGGACAGCTGAGTTTTGCCCAACAAAACTGTTGTTCTCATGGAGACCTGGGGCACTGCGGGCGCCCTCCATCTCTCCTGCTCTAGCTTCTGAGGCCCTCCTGAGTTTGTGCTGAGTGGGTCCCAGGCAGTGTTTGAAGGAAGTAAAGAGTATATTGCATCGTTTCCAGCTGGCACAGATATGATGAGCCAGACAATCCCTTCTAGGCCTGTGTATCAGCAGTTACTGGAGCTACCAACCTTGGAAATCTCTGAAGGCTTTTCTTTGTACAGGGAGGGGTTATATTGAAATAGGACTCAAATGCATTTGAAATATATAGTCTTGGTGCTGTACACGCCATAACCCACTTGCAAATAGTTCTCCACTCTAGCCAAAGTGAGCCCTGCTGGCACGGAGCTAGCAGCCCTGCCTCTGTAGAGAAAAACCCATGGAAACTAGAGAAGTGAATCATGTTACCCAACACATGCAGCCTTCACACACCTTCGCATTCAGATGACTCTTACCTCTTTCTGGTGATACTTTATTGCTACCTTTAGCTTTGCCAAATCATGACATTTTTGGGGATCCAGCTCTTCGCTTTGATCATCTCTGTGATTAAGAATGATCTCCAGTTCTCGGGAGCTCCGCGCTTGATCCAAAAGGTCCTTAGCAAAACGCTTGCACTGCTGGGAAAGCTCTTCATATTCAGCCTTGAACTCGTTTTCCACCTTGCTGAGCTCCTTCAGCTCCCAGCCCAGTCGGAAAGCCGTCAAGATGGGGTCCTCGCTCGATAAGGCAATCAAAGAAGGGCTGGCTAAGGCTTTGTAGATGTTCAGCCTTGACCGGGAATGCCTCAGGCTGTCCACCTCCGAACTGGAGACACATTCCACACAGTTGCATCGGATCTGGTGTGGCCGTGGAATTGTCACCCGTCTTTGGACAAGGAGCTTGATGATTTCATAGTTGTTGGTGTGAGCCGCCAGCATTATTGGGGTGATATCCGGAGTGAATTCTGAAAACTGGGTGTCCATCATCAAGGTTGGAACCTATATAAAGGAATAAATCAGAGTAATATCTCATTTAGAGAATAAGGGAAAAACAAGAGTTCCTCCTTCACATATGTATAGTGATGTTATAACAAAATTAGTCTGTTCCTTAACTCCTATTGAATCCACACTTCTCACAAAACAACCTTTTCCCAGATCCTGTGCAACCACCTTCCCAGCAGGAAGATGCAGCCCTTCAGTTCAGAACTTGGTGTGAAAGTCGGTCGGAACTCCATGCGAGTGCTCAACATGGGATGCTGAAATGGGTATTTGTTCATATACGGAAAGGTGGATTTTTTGAGAAAAAGGGAAGACAAAAGGCCCAGGGAAGCATACAAAAAGAGAGGAAAGTCTAGAAAAAAGTCAAAACCAAATAGATTTCAATAATTGTCATTATTTGCACTGCTTATTTGTATTAGTGGCCCAAATGCCTTCTGGGAGCAGGACTTAACCAAACCAAATGCTGGGCTGTAGTTGAGCAGAGCTCTTCTCACCTTTTCCCTACTGTTTGTACTTGAAGTTACTTTTTGGTAGAAAGATACATTACATAACTGCCCTTGGAATAGATTTGTTTTTATTTTAAAGAGTTCAAAAAAAAATTTAAATGTAAAATTAATGAGCCACACTCTACTACAAATAAGCCACTACAGGGTGTGCATTATTCAGCTCCTGTTGCACTTCTCAAAAGATGAGCTTAATGCACACCCTGTTGCGGCTTATTACTATATGCAGAGTGCAAAATTAGCCCGAAATGCTCTTACATCCCAAGCACGCAGTGTGTTTCCATTTGCAGCACAGGCGGCTCTCTTTGTTGTGTGTTAATCACTACTCGAGCACACTGTACTGCGTGTGCCCAGCGCTCCTGCGCTGGCAGCTGCAGCCTGCTGCTCGGGGGGTGATTGCTGCCTTTGGAGAACAGCACACCCGCTCCCCCCTCACCAATGTCAAAGACAGCGCCCAGAAACTGCTGTCAAAGAGTTCAAACAACAGGAAATGTTACTCAGTCCAGAAAAATTCCAAAGGAAAGCAGCGGCAAAATAGCATGAAGTAACCGGCTGGAAATCCTTCTGGAGGATATAGCTACGGGCAACTGTGTGATGCTGAACCTTGGGCTGGTGAACCTGACCCCCCCAGGAGTTCAGTGACTGCAGTGCTACAGTCCCAAAGATGCCCGGGCTACAGTGCAGGGACAGAGCCCTGCAAAACCCAACAGCTGCCGCAGCACAAGGTCCCTGTCACCCCGCGATGCTCCCCGCGCCGCAGGGACATGTCCTGGGGCTGCAGGTGCTCGTGGCCGCGCTGCACGTCGGCCGCCCCGGACGCAGCGTGAGGGACACATCTGCCGCAGCTGCACTGCTGAAAAGAGGTTGTGCTAACAAGGCCAGTCCCTGCAGTGAGGCTCTGCCATCGTCAGGCTTTGCTGCGCAGGGCTGAGTATCTCTTAGCCAGATTAGGTAAATTTCTTTTTTTTAAGATCGCAAGTAGTAAACATGTGCAAGCAGCTCTCTTTGTAGGGTCGCTGACCTTCTTTCTTTGGTTAGCTGGTTCAGGCAGTTTGCTAAACGTCAGGAGAAAGGTGCAGGTTGCTCTTTTCTCTGTCTCTTAGAAGCTCTTTCTTAATCTCTGATGCTTGTATAACTGCATTTATCTTTCCTCTTCTCCTCCTTTTATAGTCAGCTGCTGGCTGCTGCATCCAGAGCCTCTGCCTCAAAGGAAGAACACCTTCCCCCTCTATCACTCCTATTACTGTCAGGTTTAATCTTGTTTTTCTCTACAGAAGTTATTGTACCCAGAGCTGTAAAAAGGATTTTCAGCTTTACACAGATGAGGTATTCATGTTGCTCAGAATATGAAACAGGCACTTGCAGACAAAAGTAGTAATGTTAGAGGTGAGGATAGGGCTAATCTTATCTGCTACTGGCCCTCTTCTCTGGAGGCTCTCTCTAAATCTGGACCTGAGGCTTTCAAAATGTTTGTCCCAAGGCTTGGGATCAAGTTAAAGGTATTCACCAAGTGATCTCCCATCCTTGTGCTGTCTCATATCACAAGCTCTCATCCCAAAAGTGGAACTCAACTTTCATAGGAATCAAGGTGTGCTGTCTTCTAAGACACCTTCCAGCACTTCTAATTGCAGGCTACAAAGGGAAAGGGTGGCATGGAGAAACGGGAGCATTTTCCAAGGTCTGCACACAGACTAATCTAAAGCCTCAAGCTTTCGGAATAAGCTGCAGGAACTGTAGCTTATTTCTGATAGTAGCTGGGCTGCCAACCCAAGCAGTGAAAGCCCTGAGCAGGGCAGCGCACACAGAGCGCCTTTGATCCAAAGAGGTTAGCTAAAAACATCTCATATGTGTCATCCTGCATGGTGCTTTGGAAACTGCACCTTGATCGTCCATCCCTCTAGCACTGGAGATGGTGCTGCCCAGAGGAAGCCTCTGCTCCAGGCTGCAGCCTGCGTGTCGCTACAGCAGGAGCTGCGACTGCCCGTGCTCCTCCTGCCCTGCTCCCAGGCTTGAGCTCACGGCCACATCAGCTGTTTCCACATCTTAGGTTAAATTACTGTGTTGGAAGTTGAAAAAGAATAAATTATTTTACCCCAAGGGCTCTGCAAAGCTCTCCCAAGGTTATTTTCATTAAGTGACCTGAATAACAAATTCTTTTCCATTAACCTCATCACCTGACACACGCTGTTAAGCTGAGTCCTTCAGAACCGGGTTGTCAGAACCCGCATCGGAGCATGTGCCTCGTCTGCGTCTCAGAGCAGCACCACACCAATAACAACAAGCCATCGATTGCTTTTTAGCAGCTGCCTTGCATTCATCCTCGTAAAGCTTGGCTGCCATCGCCGCTTTTCTAAGCGATGCTGCAGCGAGGGAAAGACTCCTTCTTAAAAAAGGAAGGGTGAAAATGAGCTGTGCTCTTACAGGATAAGAAATGGAGGATAAGCTCACATAAAAGCGCTGTTCAGAATAGCTGAGCTCTCCTCTGAACATTTTTTTTTTCTATTCATCATTGGAAAAATCAAAGTTTTCTAGCAAATAATGCACCTCTGGGAAGCCACTTCAGAGAGGAGAGCAGGAGAGTCTGCTCCTTTATTAAGGAGGACAGTGTAAGGGAGCTGAACTGTTGTGCAAAAGGGCTGGCCTGGAGACCTCATGGCCATGCTCTAGCTCCCCTTGGGGCTTCCTTTTACACTTCCTCAAGCCTGGTGTAAGGGCAGCCCTGGAGCACATCCGGGGGTCCAGGTTAGTGTCACCAAAAGGAATCTAGTTCAAGAGCTCCGAGACTGCTCTGCGGTGAGAACCAAAGCACAGTAAATGGGGAGCAGAGGGAGGTTCATTTCACAAGCGCATTCCTGATCCAAACAAAAACGCTACCATGCCACTTCTTTTGCCCTTTATACACTGGGGAGGTTAAATTAATACCCAGGTTTAAACATCTCTTTAATTACAAGCTTCTTGGGGCAGAGGCTGCCTAACCACGTCTTGTCTAGCACTGAGAACGCTGAGTAACTAACAACACTCCACCTGTTCCAGATTTGGTTGTCCATCTCCATTCCGAAAAACAGCACCTCATTTGGACCAGCATAAATCATAAATATGGCCTTTACATTTAACTGTGTTATTTTCTGCTAGTGAGACTTTTTGATTCAACTGTGTATCAGAAAAAGATTTGCTAACTGCCAAAACAACGTTGTACTCAACAAATGAAACGGTGCAACTTCACGGAAGACTCCACATGCAATACTGACAGGAGGGAAGGCCGAGTAATTTGTTCAAAAAGGATTTCCTGCTTTGAATTCATTTTGCTGCATGTAGCTCTACGGGGGACACACAGATGCCATCCACAAGAACGGGAAAAGGCACGGCCGGGTTTTGTCACTCTAAAGAGAGGACTCTGCAGTCTATCAATTTAGCACGAGGCTGAGTGGTCAGTAGGTACCTTAGCAGGGCCTGTGATATTGTTCCGAAACTCAGTCCTGTGGCACTTCTAGATGCAGCTCCATAAATAGAGCATTAGACATGGAGTCAGTGTTGCTAGACTGCAGAGCAGCCACGTTAACACCAAAATGGTCTTGAAAAAAATATATATTGTGACTTGAATGGGCAGCTGGAGCCTGCTCCCCGCCTGAACCCTGTGACCATTTTTTTTCACTGACAGAACCCATTAGGAATTTGTTTCCAAATGTGGGACACTGGAAATATGGTACATGCTTATACAATGCTACATAATAATTTTAGGTGCAATAGTGCTGCTGATTTCAATAACTGAATATCTTAATCAGGCATGCCCTGGGAGACATCTTATATCACTGAGACTGACGATATCAATATTAACAGAAGTAGATTTTTCACTGAAGAGCAATTAATAGAATGAAATGGTGGCATTTGGTTAATAAAATATAACGAACAATGCAAACTGATTGGTAACAGAAAATTAATGTTCTGTAATGGCCTTTTTGTCAGTTCTGAAAAGCCTCGAACTGTGGCATGTAGTAAACTTGGTTGTAGATGTAGTTTTGGGCAAGCTCTCCTGTTAGCCATGGAAGCAATTCTGGCTGTTTCACCAGTTGAGGTATCCCAGGGCACCCCAGCTGAGGAAAAAGCTCCTTCTGGTCTCAAATCTGCTCAGTGATTTACAAACCTGCGGAGCCGAAGTCTCTGCACCTCAGCCTGACACTTGCAAACTGAGAACTTAAACTGGTACATCTGCAGCACCCTGTAGCAAACCAACTGGTGCATCTGCAGCACCCTGTAGCGAGCCATATGCTGGTATTAGGTAACTGGAGAATACATTTCAACACTAAAATACTTATCTTTGAATAAAACATGCCATGGTACAATGCATTATTACTGAAATAATGCAAAAAAATAAGATGATTCACAATCCTTACATAACCACACTTTTTTTCTTCTCTGAAACCAATAAGCAAAAGCAAAACAGATATTAATCCAGATATATCTGCTCTAGATACTTTAGTCTTAATTTGGCAGCTTATCCATGTGTTTAAAAATGGAGGCAGGCCCAAGGGATAGGCTGCGCGGAGCTAAACTGAAACCTAGTGCATTTGACAGCAGCAGAAGAAACGTAGTGGAGCTTGTTGTGTTCAGCCATGTGTTGAGGAAACGCAGCGCGGCCAGCAGGACTGTCTGAAGATGTCATCCTTTAGGGCTCATGCTACTCAACAACTTCTCTTTTGTAGGGGATTAAAAAAGAGCAATTGGGAAGAATTTTGTAAATATGTGTTCAAACAGCCCATGTCAACTCTTGCAGACGGAGCCACTCTCCTTCTCAGACGTGGGAGGAGGAAGCAAGGTGAGGCTGGTGATGAGCATGCAAACAGGAGTGCAGTCAGTGCCGAGCTGCTTCTGCGGATCCCAGCAGGCTGCAGAGAGCTGGGCAGCTTGTGTCCGAGACAGCTTCTGCTTTGCTCTGAAATCCTCTCTCTTGCTGCTACCCAAAAGGCTGAATCCACTGGGAAGAAGTGCTCTCGTCCTTGGCTGAATCCATTGGAAGGAGAAGCTCCCGCCCATGGTTGAATCCATTGGGAAGGGGCTCCTATCTTTGGCTGAACCCATGTAAAAAGGCTGACATCCTTGGCTGAACCCAGCAGGAAAGGGGCTCCCATTCCCACGGGGATTCTTGGCCTCCTTTAGAGGACAAGCCCGGTACTGTCCATGAGCAATTGCACCCTCTCCTCATTATGACTTCTCACTGGGACAAGGACAGTTGGGAAGGTTATTGCAGTCACAATTTGCTATCCAATTAATCTAGGTTTTATCTCATGTTTTTAGTCTGGGGTTAGCCCAAATGAGACACTTCTGCTAGAGCAAATATGAGGCATGACTGAAATGAGAATCTGGCTCTTGAAACACACGTATTTCCCAGTTACCTGCTAGAGCCAAATGCCTCCCGAGATCCCCTCACACCATTTTTTTTAATGAGCTTACCTACTTTCATCCCATTAACTTCTTGAATACACCAAAAGCTTTGGGAACTCCGCTGTACCTTGCAT